>JABEVN020000844.1:0-27783 GCA_013146195.2 Codonopsis lanceolata | reverse complement strand
ATCAGGTGCATTGAACATGTTGGTACGATAATAATTTGGTCGATATCTTTACTAAGAGTTCAGATTTCGAGATTCATAAATCTTAGGAAATCTCCATGTGTGCCACTTAATAAAAACAAACAAAATTCTTAGGCATATTGCATTGATGTCTAGGAGGGCACGCTAGATCAAATCGATTGTTGTTAGTACCTTTGAGCATGTGTAAAGATTCATTCAAATCTTTTGTGATTATGTTGTCATTTTTCTTCTCACCTTCTCCCAAGGCTGGTTTTGTATTTGAGAAGAAAACTCTCGATTACACCACATGAGGAAAGAGCTACCTTTCAAAAGTTTTAGGATCTTTGCTTTTAATTTGTCAATGTACCATGAGGTTTGACTTGCATGGGTTGATCTTGACTAAATTGACTCCTCGATTTGAGAAAGTGTGAAAGCTACCTAACGGAAAAAGAGCTACCTATGAACAAGGTTGTGGCTTCCTTTCTTTTGGGGTGTGGATTTTCGAATCTCATGGGTCGATCGAATGCAAAGTCGCCACCCTTGGTAAATAGTGTGAAAGGTTCCTAGTGGTGTATTTGGCTTGAAATAAAGTAAAGCTTTGTTTTATAGGGAAATAAAGTACATAATGTTTTTGGGAGAAATTGTGTTCATTGGTGAAAGAAGAAGCTGAAAAATTCAAACATAAAATCACGAATTTTTTGGTGAATGTGATTTCCATTGTTGCGACATTGGGAGCGCAATCGTTGATCTAGACATCTCACTTGTGTGTTTATGCATTTTTTCGATTTTTTTGGTTTGCATATTTTAGACATCTTGTTTAGGTCATGTAGGTGCATGGTATCGGTAGTCTTAATGTCGTCCATTATGTTTAAAGCTTTGTTGTTTGTTCTCGAAGTCATGATTTTATGTGGTTGTCTACTCTTGTCTTGTGTCTTCATGTTGAGGCGGGGTGAATATACGTGATTATATGCTTAGTGGAGTCTCAACTCTAGTTAAGTATGTTTACGTGTATTCCAAAAATATCGTCGTTTAAAAAATGGTTTTTGAAATCGAGTGTATCTCGTATTGCTCGGTTAACTCTCATGTCTCAAACGGCAAGCCGGGTCTTACTTACATCGGGTTGGTCAACTTGTGTGATTTAAATTTTGAATGCCAAGTAAGTATGCGGCAGGTTACGTTCCTGCCTTAATTACCAACGGCTAATTGTAATTAGCGGCATGTTTAGTGAATGACCACTTACGAGGAACATTCGCGATTCTTCGATCCCTTGATACCTATATCTCATCAAATTTTTTCCGGTGACATTGTTCTCTCTGTTCATCTCTCAAGAAAAATTTTGTCAAAATCATTCGAGTTCTTCCCCGGTAAAGCATAAATGGCTTCATCTTCCAAAAGCCCTAAATTGTCAAGGCCGAATGTTGCAACATCGAGGCCATCGTGTGAGAAAAAACTTGGCGGTGAAGAAGATCTTTCGAAGGCTATTGTTGTATATCAAAAATTCTGAGCCACTTACGGTTATTCTTCCGGGGGAGAAAGGCAATGCTATTGATGTGGAAAACCACGGAGATTTGTGCGGATTTTCATCAATAGGCAACCCAGTTCTCGGCGGTACGCCAGCGTGGTATTCGGCGAACTACGATGATCCCTCCCTGGCGACATTAAACGAAGAAACACAAAGTTGAGGTGGTGTCTTCAAGGAACTGTGAGTCTAGCAAGTGACTCGGATGATGAGGATTTCATTCCTCCTACGGGTTCGATACCCCAATCTCATGAAGAAACTCTGTCACCGGCAACTCCTCCCTCTCCTCATGTTCGAAGCAGGATGAGGATGAAAATTATCGATTCCATCCCACAGGGTAGTGTTCCCTCTTGAATCCCCTCCTCTTCGTAAGGGAAAATCAAAGGTTGGATCGTCTACAAATGATGAAGAGGTTGTTCGAATTTAACCCGTCTCGCCGGGGCTCGTGCGTCTTTCTCGGGACCTTCGCCTCTGCTCCTCCACCAGGTGCCTAGTCCATCGTCTTCTTAGAATTCGGCGATAGCTACGATCAAAACTATTCGACTCAGAAAGGCTCTCCGATTGCAGTGGCGATTACGAAAAGTCTCTGTGAAATCGTCGAGAAGGCGATTCGATTGAATGTTGCAGATTGTTGCAACATCCGGCGAAAAAACCTCTCGGTACTCCCTATTCTTCTTCGTTTATTTCTAAATCGCTTCTCGTCGGTATAATATTTCTAGGAATATCATTGATGAAGCGAAATGTTCTTAGTTCTTTGCTAGATACCTTTAAGGCTGCTATCGACTATTTCAGCGACCGTCATCTTTTTGAAAACTTTGTCTCTTGCGGTCCCATATCCTCGTGAGCCCGATTCATGAGTTCTATGCTAATCTTGAGAAGAAAATTCATGATTCGGTTGAGTCTTGTTTTGAAAAAGTTTTTGTGAGAGGTCGTTGGTTTTCATTCTCACCAGCCATGCCATAAATTCCTTGCTTGATTATCCTCCATCGGTATTGTTGATTTTACGTTGACCTTAATTTGTGCATTGGGGAACTTACGGGTGGTAGAAAGTGTGGCTTTGCCAAGGGTGTTCGATTAGTACTTAGCACTTCGGTGTCTTCTCTACATGCATTTTTGCATAAAATTTGTTGTGCAAATTGGTCACCATCGAAAAACACAAATGTCATCAGCTTGAAGAACATGCTAAGATCTTGTATCTCCTTGGCACTTTCGGCAACCCTTTGATCTAGGCTTGTATATGTTTAGGAAGATTGCATCCATGGTGAAAGCAGTGGTGATAAAGGTCTCTTATTTTTCCTCTCTCGTGTACCGTCTTCTCTCTCGCTCGAGGGGTATAAACCTTCCTCCTCCACTCGTTTATCTCACATTCTTGAGGCTCTTCACTTTTCGTCCAAAGCTGTTAAAGGGGATAGGCTTATCAATTTGCCTCTTCAATCAACTCGGATGCATTTTTCACGATCCTATAACTCACGATCCTACTTCTTCTACTCCGGTTCTCTGTTGTTGTTCCTCAGGATGTTGCAACATTCGGTGCAACATCGATGCCACATCACTCTCTTTACCCCTCTACGGGACCCATGTGGGTTGCTTTCATCCAAAAGCAATGCCGGATGATACAAGTCCGACTTTCACATCTTGATGCTCATCGGGTTTTTCTTAAGACCTTGGCTGCAGTATACCTCTGGGAGCAACATTCTAGTCAAATAGGGGGGGCTGAGGCTGCAACAAGAGCTGGAGCTAGTGAGGCAACACATCTTTGAAGGTGGTGGTGATGATGTACTGCGGCGTATGATTTTGATGGTTTCATTGTGGTTGATTCGATGTATTATTGTGGTTCTATTGTTGTGCATGAAGCGAAGATGATGGTTGGATAAACATACTCTTTATTCGATGCGTAATAATTAGGATAAACATATTATGAGGTTCATGTAACTTTGTTGTTGATGATGATGTTAGTTAATTAGATATCTCTTCTATATTTCTTCAAGCTCTTCTTGCGGGTTGTGTGGATTTGACCAAGAATGCTCGGACAAAGGGGGTGATTGTAAGGGTATTTTAGGCATTGCCTAATTTATCTTGTCCTCACTTTCTTAGTCAAAATAGGATTTATTTTGGTATTTTTGTGTTAGGATTTAAGTAGGATTCTTTATTAGAGATAGGTGATATTTTTAGTAATTAAATCTTTGCATAAGGTTTTAGTTATTAATGTTCTCAAATTAGGAAAGGTAATCTTGTGTTATTTTCGGCTAAATCTCTTTCCTAGAATGTTTTGGTGTCTTCTTGGTGTTGTTGCGAGGATTCCTTGGTGTCTTGGATTTCAAGTTCTTTGCCGTATTTATATAGGAGATCTTGAGCGACGGGGAGAGATAGAGAAGCGAGGGAGAGCAATTAAGTTTGAGCGTGTGTTGAGAGAGTTTAATCTAGAAGCTTTTGTGTGTTGAAGTGAGAAGAATCCAAACAAATCTTACACGAAGACCTTACGGATTCTTGCTGGCTGCTGTGTAAAACTTCGAGGAACACGACTTTGTGTTTTCGAAGCTTTATTTTGTGCTTCCGGTTTGTGTGATTGTCTTGGAAGGCGCATTTTACATTTCTTTTGGTTCTTTCTTCCCACGTTTGGTTTAGTGTTTATGTGGGTTTTGTGATTCTCCAAGATCATATATCTTGTGAGAATTTTGTGTTTGTTTAGATTCAAAAACGGTTTTGGTTTTAATAAAGTTTGTTGCCTTGAGGCTTGATCTACAAGATTGATTCTTGTAGATTGTTTTTCGTGATTTTTGTCTTACTAAGTGTGTTAAATTTCAAATCTCAAAACAAAACTTCCGCTGCAAATTTACATTACACACTTTCAGTTCACATTATTACTGCCATTGTTGCAACATTCACTGCAACATTGACAGTAACATCATCCCATATTGAGATTCCGTGGCATTGCGTTCTTTCAGTTTCCGAGTATGGAAAAGAGGGGACTCCTTTTTTATGGGGTTGGAGAAAAACCAACCTCATCAGTACAAGTTGGAAAGCTGGGGTTCCAACTCATCATGCAAGATTGTTGATAACTCTGGTCTTCTTGTGGCAGAGGTAACTTTGTCATTCTCCTCGATCAATCGATCAGTAACTTTGTCATCCTCCTCGATCGGATTTGACTAGCTAGTCTTGTTTTTTTGTTTTCAAATTAAGCAGGTCAAAAGGAAAAGTTCAACAAGTGGAGTTGATCTAGGGGAGGATGTTTTGACAATGATGGTGGAACCCTATATTGATCATTCTTTCATCATGGTTCTTATTGTTGTCTATGGTCTGTACAAGCGCAAAATGTGAAAATTAAATCAAAATAGAGTAGATGCATCATGATTCATGCATGCCGGCCGCCATGAAAATAAAAGGAAACAGGCAACTACAGAAGAAATTTAATTAAGCTCATGGCGATTGTAGATCATATACCTTTTGCAGGTGATGTGTTTGTTTTAAATTAATACTCCCTCCGTCCCTAAATAATCGTCATGGTTGACCCAGCGCACAGTTTAAAGAAAAAGTAATTGACTTGATTATTTATATTGGTTTAATGTGTAGTTTTCTTTAATGTCTATGTATATGTGGCCCATAATTAAAGTAGAGTGAAAAAGTAAGGGTAAAGTTGTAAAAGTGATGTTCTAAAAAGGTAAGTTTCAAAGTGGACAATTATTTTGGGACGGACGAAAAAGGAAAGGAGGACGATAATTTAGGGACGGAGGAGTATTAATATCATGGGTAATGTTAGGGCCACTCTAATAGCACTCAATTTTAGGTACCAAATGATGTGGCATCTTATGTGTCATATTGTTAACATAACTTTTTAACTTATAGTGGAGCCCATAAAATGCCAAATAAGATGACACATTAGAAACCACATCATTTGGTGCACAAATTTAAGTGCTCATTGAGTGACTCTAGCATTACTCTAATATCATATCCTTAATTGTTCCGGTTTTTGATGAGCATCTTGAAAACAATCTCTTGTATTCATCATCATCATGTGTTTTTGTTGGGGTTCAAAGATTGTGTCTTAGAATGGTAAAAACGTTTTTGGGTTTGATGTTAATAAGGATAAAACGTACGAAAGTTTATTAGAATGACTTGACAAGAAGTGATTTTCAGAAAGAGTAATGCTAGAGCCACTCAATGAGCACTCAAATTTGTGTACTAAATGATGTGGTTTCCAATGTGTCATCTTATTTGGCATTTTATGGGCTCCACTATAAGTTAAAAAGTTATGTTAATAATATGACACATAAGATGCCACATCATTTGATACCCAAAATTAAATACTATTAGAGTGGCCCTAGCATTACCCTTTCAGAAAACAAACTTATCCACTTCTTGTACAACCCCTTGCCCATAAAATTACATTGTGCCTAGAAATCCGGCCATTCCAGAAAGTTTATAGATAAAGTAATGTAGGGGCTGACTGACAACGATGAGACTTGACATCGTGCATTATGCATATGCTTGTTGGATCAATTTATATTTTGGTCCTTCAACTTACCACTTTTTATTAGTGTGGTCCTACATCTTTTTATTCCGTTTGCTTCTATATCTCCTATTTTCATTATAACTTCTGTCAATTTTTTAAAATATGACAAAAATACTCTTTTGTTGCGTTTTGAATCTGGAAATTCGAAAATTTGGTTCTCTCTCTCCCACACACACTCAAAACGCGAACAAGCAGCCAATTAAGTCACCAATGTCTTCCTGAACCCTCTCCGATGACAACCTGTAAAGAAAGAACAATCTTGTTTGTATTGATATGAATCGTTGATTTACAGAAGACAACATGCCCAAATATGTCTCCTAAACCCAAATTGGTGGAGGAAAAGGAAATAACATATATAACAACAATAACAAACAAAGTACATATAAATCCCTAACGAATGGAAACACTTAAAATCAAACCTTTGAACTTTCCATGACTATAGCATTCAGAAACCTTCTCCATTTATAATTATGCTCTCCATATTTGACAATGGCATGTACTTGATATGCTTGCCTAAACCTCAGATTGTTCAGTTTCCTTGTAGAACTAGAATTATTATTGTTAATACAACCTCATCCCCCCCTCCCACCGTCGGTAGCCGTGATATAATTTGCATATCTCTTGGTTGCCCTTATGTGCAAATATTGGAAAGAAAAAAAAAACCCCAAAAACTTGAGGTTTCTCAATTCTCTCGACTCTCGCTATCTCTCTCTCAAAAATCTGACCCAGCAACTATCTTCTTCGGCTCGAACTTCACCAAATTCCACCATCTCCGGTCAAACCCCTCTCATCCAGTCGCCATTTTCCATTTGCTCTCCTCGACTCCCTTTTTCGGTCTCTTTTAGCCAGATCCGACAGAGATATCCTCTAGCTCCTCCCCTATATATTCTTCTCCTCCATCTATGGCTAAGCCCTGTCCAGTCATCCTCTCTCTCCATCTGTAGCTCTGTGTTCTAGTCACTGTCTCTGATCCCACTCGTATCTATAGGGTTCTACAGCTATTATCTATCCCCAATTTTATCAACCTTAACCTCTAAAAATGGTAAGCTACATCTATTCAAATGCCTTTCAATTTCCATTTAACTTAGATGTGGTTGTACAACCCGATTCAATTTCGTATTGGCATTTGATAACATGAATCCATTAACGGAATTGGACAGTTCGTGTATATGATTTGTATTTTAGACATAAGTGGTTCATGGAATGAGATTTATGGAGATTTGGTCTTTGATTATTTTGTGACTGATATTTGTTTTCTTCTCTTCTTGAACAATCTAATTTCTAGGTAGGGCTCTCTTTATATCATTTTAATTCCCTGATAATACAAAACCCTAGCTTTATTGTACAGACGTTAAGGATAAGATGGGAGATCCAATCTGGGTATGATCGTGTGGGAAATGTACAATTTTGTACAGTTGTTGAGGATGAGATGGAGAAGATAAAGTAAGAGCATTTCGGTCACTCAACTTATTAATTAAGGGTATTTTAGGTGGAGGTTTATATCTCAATATATACCAATCAAGTTCGTTATCTAAGAGTAATCATGAGTTACCTCGTACAAACTTGAACTTTGAGCAAAGCGGAAGACTTTCTACTTGAGCTACGATCTTTGTATGTCACGATCAAAGATCCTACAAGTCTTCTCGTCGGATTGATATCACGTAGCACGAATATCAATTCTGGTTCACACCGCAAATCCAAGCCTCTTGATGGTTAGGCTAGAGGGAGTATTTGGTGAAATAGAATATTTGAGAGAGAGAATAAAGGGGCGGCCAAGAGGAAGACGCTTTCTTCCTTTAGGCGTGTAAACTGGTTAAGGTTTTATCCCTTTAGTTGCCCTATTTATATTATTACCAAGAAACATTATTTCTTGTGGGTTAAGTTAAGTCAATCCCTAACCCCTTCAGATTAAGAAACTAATTAACCTTTAATAATATAAATACATTCCATGTGAGCGGAAGTAAATAATCGGGCCACAAGCCCAATTGCTAACATCTCCCACTCGCACACATGGACTCACCTCTCTTACCACATCGTATCATCAAAACCCGTTAAACACTGCCTCTTCATACTGGAAGTGAAGCATGCGACATGACGAGAAAGATAAAGGGTGGAGCTCTATACCAAATCACCATCTGACCAGCATAAAACGTCCTCGTTTAGAAAACAAAACTCGTCTATACCCCAGACCGTATATATATACATCAATTTAAGCATCCTCAATCCCTTGAGAACGGTGTTTAAACCTCAACATGTTTGTGTATCAAGATCAATCTCTTGAACCGTATGTTCAATATGATCGCCATGGCATTGAAACACAAAAATAGAGATATATATCATATTATTTTCCTTCGACACTCATACCAATCACTCTTGATTAACTGATTTCCCAACAATGCTCCGTAGGGTTGTATGTGCATAGCCCGTTGGTCGGCATGCCAAAGTAGTATCATCAACGTCCAAGTTCATGGTATAGGTCTAAGTCACATAAGGTATAATCGTGACCTGGATTTGATCACTAGAACTCATACAGTGATGGAGTGGGGATCATTCAATCACTTTCTTAAGTCGCATTATAGTCACATACAGTATGATGTGTATGCTATGGCGGAACTCCCACACGAAGTAGGCATGTCATGCTTAATCACCATACGAACCTTAGTCTAGCCGCCCTTCTTTTTTTTTTTAAAAGGTTGGAGGGGACATAGACCGTACCACAACCCTTAATTTGTATTATTTTAATGCCTCGAAAGGCTACAATTATATATATATGATGCCTTTGGTGTGGCTCAAACAAATGATGCCTCTGGTGAGGCTTTGAACACCCGACCTCTCGGTTGAGAGTAGTGAAGTACCAGGGTGCCTCAGGTAGGACTTGAACACTCGACCTCTCCGTTAAGATAAATCAGTAACTAAATGGGGCCTTTAGATAAGGTTTGAACAACAACGGTGCCTCTGAAAAGGCTTGAACACCCGACCTCTCTATTGAGAGTTGTAAAGTCCAGGGTGTCTCTATTGAGACTTGAACACCTGACCTCTCTGTTAGGAGAAGTGAGCAGTACCAGTTGAGCTAGAGCTCGTTGGTTCTAGCCGCCTTTCTGGCGTCTAACCTAAGTACTTAAAAAGTAGTCACTCTTCTAGTGTCTCTTTTAAGATCTCACATTCGGACTTTTCCTTGGGATATAAAGTCGACCTTTATAAAAGGTGTCATCTTGGCCGTATGCCAAGGCGATAAATGTAATATCATTTGCGTACCCCCCTTTGTAGGTGCCAAAAACTTTTACTATCTCAACTTGCTTGCCCACCTAGCGACAAGGTGAATTACCCGTGTGAGATGGCCAATTCAATATCCACGACATCTTTTAAATCAAAATATATCTGCTTCGCAATTTCATATTAAAACATCCAATTAACATATAAAAGGACTAGAATGAAAATGCAATTTATTCAAACGATAATGAAAATAATAATCAAATGTCAACAAAAGTGTTCTCAGAATAAATATCAGATCCTACGAAGCCTTAGACCCAACATATGATCCAGAAAGATCTCTCTAGCTAGAAGTTTAGTCATAGGGTCAGCCAACATGCTTCTGGTAGGAATATATTCTAGAACAACTTTCTTTTCTGCAACCATGTCTCTAGTGAAATGATACTTGATATTAATGTGTTTCGTCTTCCCATGATACTTGGGATCTTTAGTGTAACCTAAAGCAGCCATGCTATCACAAGCAATGACTATATGATGATCACATGCATCGTAACATCAAGATGTTGAAGAAAACTCCTCAACCACACAACTTCTTGAACGGGAACTGAGCAAGCCATGTACTCTGACTCCATCATAGATAGGGCGGTGCTAGTTTATTGCTTCTAGTAGGATTAGGTTGAAGCAATTCCCCACCTTCGCCAAAAGATGTTCTTTTTCCATCTCAAAAAGTTCAAAGTCTTTCCTAACTTCACCTATCTGTGGGAAATCATTCTCAATAAAATCAACATTGTGCGACCTTGTTTCAGTCATTCCTACTTCAGGTTGTCTACCGTACATAACATAACCCTTTAAGGTATCTGAATACCTTATGAAAACACACATGTTTCCTCTAGGGCCTAGTTTTCCAAACTTGGAGGTACTATGGACATAACCTGCATAACCCCAAGGATGAAGATGCCCCAATTTAGGCTTCTCACCTTTCCAAAGTTCATAAGGGGTTGTGGGAACTGACTTATAAGGCACTCGATTAAGTATGCAGGCGGCAGTCATTGGCGCATCCCCCCAAAACAAAATTGGGAGGTTGGCATGTGCCATCATCAACCTAACCATTTCCAACAATGTTCGATTCCTTCGTTCTACAACACTATTTTGTTGCGGAGTTCTAGGAATTGTCAATTGTCGGCGTATTCCCTTTTTCTCACACAATTCTTTAATTTGATCAGATAAATATTCACGGCCCCGGACAGTTCTAAAAGTTTTTAAGCTTTTATCCTTTTGATTCTCAACCTCTGCGAGAAAACGCTCAAAACACTTCATCGCGATGAGAAATAAGGTAAACATAACCATAGCGTGTGTAGTCATCGATAAAAGTGAGAAAGTAAGAAGCTCCATGACGTGCCTTAACATTCATTGGTCCGCAAATATCTGAATTGACTACCTCTAATGGATGTGTGGCTCTTTTTGCCTTACCAAAAGGTTTTTGGCAAGCTTTTCCTGCCAAAAACAAGATTCACACAAGGGTAGGTTAACTTTGGTGAGAGACCCCAATAGGACTTCTCTTGCTAATCTAGTCATCCTATCTTTTCCTATATGTCCAAGTCTAGCATGTCATATCTCGGAATTAGAATCATCATAAACCATACAAGAAGAAGAATTAACAGAAGAATTATGAGAATCCAACAAATCTAATTTAAAGAAATTATCTGACAAAAAAACCATGTCTCAAAGTCTCATCACCAAAACAAATATCCAAGTGATCATCACTTAAATTAAAAGAATATCCATGTCCTAGCAATTGTACTACTGATAATAGATTATGTCGAATTTCAGGTGCATAAAGAACTTCATGAAGAGTCAATGTGCGTCCATTCCGCAATTGAAGTTGGTATGAGCCAACTCCTTTAACTTCAACAGATGAACTGTTTCCCATGAAAATTCTTCTTGTACCCACAGGAACTTTTCAATAATCTACAAATCCTCCTCGATCCTCGTCACATGTTTTGTGGAGCCCGAGTCTACAATCCACACAGGGAGAGATTCGACTAATAAAACATGAGAACAAACACAACTTTGCAAGGAGATAGGATTAAGGGATACCTTCTTGGGCTCAAGATCATAAGTCTGAGCTAAATGACCCAAGGTACCACAGTTGTAGTACTTCTGCTTAGTAATTTTTTTTTTTTTGCCTCTACGGCGTTTAGTGATCTTACTTAGTTTTGGTAGATTCTGAGCTTGCATTCCTTTAACTTGTTTCTTACGTTGCCAATATGGCTTGCGTGGACCCTCAAGGGAAACAAGAGAAAGGTTATAAGTTGCAACATTCATTGTGCGACTCGTATCATAACACTTAGCCACAAGCTCATCTTTGCGATTTTGAGCTAGGGTAGAATTACCCAACACTGGTTTAGTCATCATGGTATCTAAGTTCTCAAGAATCTCTTGCTCATGTAGCAAGCACGTGATTTTTCTTTGTCAAACACTATAGTTTGAGCAACACAATTTCTTATCCTTGTTAACGTCAACGGTTACATTCTTAGAAATCATTTCACTACAATTTGATGCAAGAAAAAAGACATAAGCATATATATTTCGATTCACTTTTGTTCTGAAAAATCAATTACTAAACATAATTACATTATACATGTAAGGAGGGAAAATCTGCGAGGCTCGTAATCACAACCAAAGTATGCACAACGTAAAAATATTCATAAATTGATAATTTAAACAAAAGAAATAAGATATAATAAATCCATCTAAGCACATAACATGTACAAAGAATATTTTCACTACTGAAAATAAATTTATTGGGTCTCGTATAGTCTCAATCGCAATTTTAGAGCCCAAAACAACAATTAATTATGCTGAAAATGACTTAAAAATAGTTTAAAATTCACAAAGAATTTTAAAAAATTACCTAACAGTCTCAAAGGTCACAGAATGACAAAACAACCCCTGGAAGTTATTTTTGATTTTTTAATAAACCAAAAAACATGTTTTTATGCTATGAAAAATAAAAAACTCATACTTCCAAGCGGAATTGATCAAAACAGAGGCCACCATTTGACTCAGAAGGCCCAAGTTAATTTAGACTCTCCGAGGTGACAAAAAACGGCGGTCGTAGCACCCCTCATGCGCTTCACGCGCCACTATCGAGAGTGGGCGTCATTTTTGTGGCAACAGGCGCTAACTGGATGCTTAGTTAGCCCTTGGGCTAGTGTGGCAGATGACTACGTGGTAGATGGACTATGATAACATGGCATCCACGTCAGCATTGACTGTTGACCAGCCAACGGTTGTTTGGTTGACTATTTTATGTTTCACTCGCCCAGCTTGGAGAGTGTACTTCATTCGCCGCCTTCCCGAACTCCGATAAGGTCACGGACGGTGGCGTTGGATTCGTATCGTCGAGTACTTTTCAGTCATATACTTTTGGCATCGAAAGGAGAGCCAAAAGAGGCACGTAAATCGAGGCCGAGAGTGGGGATCGTGGGATGCTTATTTTTCAACCCTGAAAATCGATTCGCGAACGTGATCCGCGAGCCAACTTTTCGAGGCCGTAAAACATTCATTTTAAGTTCAAATTAAGCATATAATATGTTGTTGGAAAACTCTCGTAGAGTATTACAAGTACAGACCATAAAACCATGGTTTTACAGAATACAAACAGGTCAAAACAGCATGCAAAGTTTCAGAAAAATCAATTTTCAACAAAACTAAGGTTTGCAATATTTTGAAAAATACCCAACGAATTTCAACGAGAATTTAGTATGTTGTTCGCCTCGTCATAGGGAACTCAGACATATAAAAATTTCTCAAAAATAAAATCGTTTTTCACATGAAATAATAAAACCTATTTGGTTCGTTATCGGGTAAAACTTTTAAACAAACCCAAAAACAAAAGCATGCAATTCATGGCATAACGAAACGAGCAATCAAGCATATAGGCTCTGATACCAATGAAAGTTTATATCTCAATATATACCTATCAAGTTCGTTATCTAAGAGTAATCATGAGTTACCTCATTCGAACTTGAACTTTGAGCGAAGCGTAAGACTTTCTAGTTGAGCTACGATCTTCGTATGTCACGATTAGAGCTGTAAAAATTGAGCCCGGCTCATGGGCCAGTCCAGCCCACCCGATTTTCCTTGGGCCTGGGCCTCAATTTAAAAGGCCCGAAAAAACCCGGGCCTATTTGGCTCGGCTTGACAGGCCCGGGGGTTGCACCTAGCCCGAACACGAAAATCCCAACAAGCCCGGCCCGGCCCGAAAACAAAAATGTTGAAAAGTCAAAGGAAATTTAAAAAATGAAGAAATTACAAAACTAAAAGAAAAGTGCTCCATTTTCAAGGGTCATGTATTGTCAATTTCATGTCTGCCTCCTCAATTCATGAGTCATGTCCTCAATTTACAGCTAAATAGCCTAAATCTAATATAGTAATATGAAGTACAGGAGTAGGACTTAAGATTTAAGAAGGCTGAAGGCACACGTCTTCGGTCTTCACTCTTCCCAAATCCCAATCAGTGAATCTGCTGCCTGCCTATTCCTCCTGTTCCAAATTTGAGATTTTTGATCTCTTTTCTTGTCGTCTCCACTCGCCAGATCCAATCGCCTCCGCCCCTAACCCTTTGATCCGTCGACGAGTCTGCCTTCACAGTTCATTCCATCCCTCGGTCCTCACTCATCTCCTTCCTCCGGTACTCGCCAGACGCCAAGCTGCCGTCGCCGGTCACACTGAGACAGATTCCGACTCTGAGTCTTTCCAAAGCGGCAGCCGGCACTACAGGTCGTCGTCTTCTCTTCGATCTCTCTCTAACTCTCTGCAGACTTCAGCTCTTCTCGCCAACGCCAACTCATCTTGCTAGAGTGCCAGATCGCCGCTGCGCTGTTACTCTAGCCACTCCACAAGAAAGCCGTCAATTCGATATTTGTCCTTGAAACAACTTTGTTCCAAAATGCATAATGCATATGATATTGTTGGAGTTAGAGTGGGATTATAGTTATATATCAATTTGTTGACATTTTGGGTTAGAATAGCTGGGCATTTCTTCTTCTTCTTGGTTTGTCTTATATTCTATAACTTGTGTTAATTAGTCTTGAATGTCATGAGCTCGAATTTCTCATCTTGTGCCTTGTATAGTTGTATTATATGGACAAGACTGCATAGCTTCAGCTTGTATGGTCATTGGTAAAGTACCTTTCATAAACCAACTGCATTCCAAATTTCCAATGCCATAACTTGTGATTTTTTTTTAATTAAAAAAAGTTATATTTTGGCCCACAGACCCGAGGCGTACATGGGTTGGGATAGAGTTTCTTCAGGCCCGTCACTGTTTAGGCCCAGCCCGCTAGCAAGTGAAACTCGATGGGCTTGAGCCGGGTTGGCCCGGCCCGGCCCGTTTGACAGCTCTAGTCACGATAAAATATCCTGCAAGTCTCTCTCGTCGAATTGATATCACGTAACATGAATATCAATTCTGATTCACACCGCAAATCCAAGGCTCTTGATGGTTAGACTAAATGGAGTATTTGGTGAGATAGAATATAGGAGAGAGAGAATAAAGAGGCGGCCAAGAGGAAGACGTTTTCTTCCTTTAGGCGTGTAAACTGGTTAGGGTTTTATCCATTTAGTTGCCCTATTTATATTATTACCAAGAAACACTATTTCTTGTAGGTTAAGTTAAGTCAATCCCGAACCCCTTCGGATTAGGAAATTAATTAACCTTTAATAATATAAATACATTCCATGTAAGCGGAAGTAAATAATCGGGCCACAAGCCCAATTGCTAACATTAGGCATTTTTTGAAAATGACGGAAAGTGTGACGATAACATTGCCACGCCGGGGAATCTGACTGAAAACTACAAGATGTAGGATCAAACATAATAAAAAAACAGAGGTACCATAGGACTAAACTAATAAAAAGTGACAAGTGAAGGACCAAAATATTATTTAATCCAATGTTTGTTATAGATAATTCAAAAGGGACGGGCTAATCACACCCCAATTTCCTCTCATTGCACCCCATTACTTTTTACACCCTACTACTTTCCCACATAACTCCCTACACCCCATCTAATTAGTACCCATTTTACCCTTTTCCATTCAACCCAATTAATAACCCACTAACCTATTTAATTACCAACTTACCCTGTCCTACCAAATACTTTACAAACCTACCATCCCTTACCAATTGGTCGGACAACAATGCAGAAGACAAAACAGAGTCTCGTCTTCCTCCTTGTTCATGCAAAAAATAGAACTTAAAACAACTTGTTTTTTTCATTGCTTACACGTTGAAGCTTAAAACAATCTACATTCATGAGCTCTCTCTCTCTCTCTTTCTCTATTTTGAAGCTCAAAGCAACCCATCAATAACAATGCTTTCAAGCTCAACTATAGGTATGAAATTTCATCATCTTCCTATATTTTAAAGTTTTATGATTATAAAATACATTATTTTCTTAAAGAATTTTGTGTTTGAATACTAGTTTTAGGTATAATTTAAGTATCAATAATGTCTTCAAGCTATTTGGGATATGTGTAAAGAAAAGTCGGTTCGGACCTCGTTTGATGAACGCATCAAAACGTGTTCATCCAGACCGAACACATTAAGGTGTGTCCATCTAGTACTGGCAGAGCACACCTTAATGTGTTCATCCAACACTGGCCGAACAAATCAAGGTGTGTTTATCCAGCATTGGCCGAACATACCTTAATGTGTTCATCTGCCAAACACATCAAGATGCCTTCATCCAGCTCTGGCCGAACAAACCTTGATGTGTTCATCCAGACACCTTAATGTGTTCATCCAGCTCCGGATGAACAGTGTTGTATTCAATCGATTAATAAGGTTTGTTTGATGTTCACATGAAGAGTTTTCAATAAAATGTATAATAGGAAAAAAAAAAAAAACCGACGGCATCGACTAGACTAGAAATGGAACTTGAGCGTCAACAAGATGCTTATTGTACAATCTTATACAATTGTTAAGGATGAGATGGAGAATATGAAGTAAGGGCATTTTGGTCTCTCAATTTTTAATTAAGGGTATTTTGGGTATTTTTTGAAAATGACGGAAAGTGTGACGATAACGTTAGCAGGGGAAATCTGACTGAAAACTACAAGATGTAAGATCAAACGTAATAAAAAACAAAAGTAGGACTAATTAAACTAATAAAAAGTGACAAGTGAAGAACCAAAATATTATTTAATATAATACTTGTTATAGATAATTCAGAAACCTTAACCAGGAAGGAGAAGGTAGCTAGGTCATGATCTAATGTCCACCCAAAATTATATGAATTCAAAATGAGTAAGTCTCATATAAAAACAGTATTACAGATTTTAATTCTAAGACGGAGCTTTGTCCTCTCACAATTCAAATCATCAATACTCGATGGATTGGATAAGAAAAATTTGTTTTAGAAAAAAATGACCATAACACTGTCTAACTTAAGCTTTGCCATTCAAAACTAGGGCTGATGTGAGGGTGTTATAAGCTTTTGTTAGATTTTAGTTTGTTTTAATTTGTTCCCTTTCCTTTTTACCAATAAAAAATAATAAATATATGTATGTGTCTTGAAAAGTACACGAGAATTACGTCCCTATTTGAGGTTCGTTCTTATAGATAAGAGTGAAAGTGGTTCAATTAGATTCAATTTTACTCAAAATTACAAATCGAACTGTTTCAATCGATTTCAAAATTTCTCAAATTGAACCGAATCGCATGAAGATTGGAATCAAATCGAACCAAACCACTTGATTTGGTTTGATTTAATTTATGGTTTCAAATTAAAAAAATGTAATCAACTTAGGCTCCGTTTGTTTCACGGAAAATGACTTATGGAAAACGTTTTCCTCATTTTCCGGTGTTTGGTAACCTTAGGAAAATGCAGTCAACGTAAAAGCTTTTCCGAGTCAACGGAAAATGAAGTCTTTTTCAGGAAAATGACTTAATTCATTTTCCGTAAGTCATTTTCCAAAAGTTTGAGCACCTCTCGCGCCCCATTCCACAAGTACACATATTTACATACACTCACAATATTTCACTCAACAAATAAATTATTTAGAAATATAAATGGAGTTTATGCACACTTTATAAATTATCATTTTAATAAATACTCACTATATCCTAAAATTAGTGTCAACTATATTATTTAGGGACGTCTCAAATATTTTTCATCATTTTCTTTTTTAAAACATTTTTTTTCATATCAATTATCAATTTTTTTAATTTGTATTTTTGAGATTGAAAAAAGATGAACCTTATTAATTTGACACAACTAATGATAAATTGAGGTTACTAATGGAAAATTACTTAAATCTCAACACTATATTATATTCAATATGAGCATTAATATTAGAATATATTTTTGTATTTATTCATATATTGTTTTTAGCATTTTATGCCAAACACCAAAAGGTTTTAAGATATTTTCAAAAAATTTCAATCTTTTCATTTTATCATTTTCCAAATCATAAACAAACGGAGCCTTAGATAGCTAAAAAATAACATTGTCACACACTCACACTTACAATTAATAAAAAAGATCTTTTTCAATACGAATATTTTGTAAGTATATGGTAGCTCGAAAGTGAAACATCCTAAAATAATATAGTGGACTCTTTAGTTGAAACGATAGGAGTATAACCCAACTCAAAATTATCGGCTTCAATCCCTCCCATGCTTCCAATTAATTCCACCATGCAAATGAATCGGTACACAAAACCATTAATTAATTTCAATTAGACAAATGGGAGAAATTAGTTAAAAATTGGTAATGTTGCTTGGGATTATTAAGATTCAATTACGTAAGTACGTAATTATACCCAAAAAAATCCGTATTTTGACTGAGTATGAATATGAACAAAATTGCCTCCTATCAGTGACAGTAAATTTGACTAAGTATATATATAAGCTCCAAATTCATCTATAATACAATCACAAAGTGAATAAAAATACCCAATTTTTTGGGAAATCTCACAAAAATCCTACACATTATTAAGTAAATAAAATAAATGCCCAATTCTAATTTCTAAAAAGACTTAAGCTCCATTTGTTTCACGGAAAATAACACGAAGATAACTAATGTAGTCAACATAAAAACTTTTCAAGTCAACGAAAAATGAAGCTTTCTTTAAACTTGATTCATTTTACAAATGTTATGTGACTCAACAAATACATTGTTTAGAAATATAATTAGAGTTTGTGCACATTATTTATAAATTATAATTTAAATAAATACTCATTATGTCATAAAATTAGTGCTATATTATTTAGGGATGTCCCAAATATTATCAATTTTCTTTTTAAAACATTTTTCATTATTACCAATTTTTTGTTTGCATTTGTGACATTTAGACCTTATTGATTTGACACCATTAATAATAAATTAAGGATTACTAAAGGAAAATTACTTAAAGTTAAACATTATTTTATGTTCGAACATTAGTGTATTTATTCATATTATCAAACATCAGAAAATGTTTTTCGACATATTTTCGATTTACCATGGTGGTGCTATCCTTGGCTCCTACACCCCCTACGGTCATTATCACTTGTCGGTTCTCTCTCTACTCCCACTATTTACGGTTGGTGGCCGCTAATCCTTCCTCCACCAAACTCACGTCCCTTTTCTTTTCGATATTTTAATTAATTAATCAATTTTATGCTAAAAAATCATAAGTTTTGTAATTTGAAATATTTGTTTTTTTAATTGTTATCGTAGTTAACTCAATCAATTTATTTTTTGAATCTGAATCCCAATTTAATTTATGTCTAAGTTTTGAATATTTCTATTTTAATTTTTTTCTTTTTAATTGTTATCGTAATTAACTTAATCAATTTAATTTTTTTCCGGTCCGCAATTTCGTATACAAATAAATTTTTAAAAAAATTGTAAGTTTTGTAATTTGAAATATTTGTTTTTTTTTTTTTTAACTGTTATCGTAATTAACTTAGACAAATTATAAGTAAATATTAATTCATTTCCACATTATCTGCTTCATTTATTGATAAATTCACAAACTGGCGCCGTGCCATCGGCACGGGTAAGAGTACTAGTATATATTTATTTTGCTTCAAATTAGTAATGACAATGCCTTTATTTTTGGTTTTCCGATCTCTATTTAATCATATGGAAATTAAGTTAAGTTCACATTTCAATTTTCAAACAATAATTTGTCTCTTTTATCATAATTCATAATCCAAGTTGCAAAAGATTTCCATCATGAAATACAGTGCAAGAGATGATTAAATAATAAAGCAAGAGTAAATTTTTTAAAACAAAGCATTGTTTTATTACTTGAGCCAATTCAGGAAACCTCCCCCCGAATCCGAATGGATCAAACTCTTGATTATTCTTATTAGTACTAAGTGATTCCAATTTCCAATACAAATTACAAAGCAACTGGTAAAAACTAACTTTATTCTTACATCCGTAATTTATGTAATTTCCATTTCAATTTATTTTTCTTTGCTAAGGGGGATTATTCTTTATTCATTATTGTGGGTACTATTGAGTATTGATTTGGTGGTGCCACACTGCCACTGCTACAAATTATCTTCTTCTGGGACAAATTTGATGCGGAGATCGATCCCCTTCATGCTGCCCTCATCGATGATGTAGATTTTTCGGTCTCTGAAAAAAGCAATAGGACATGGCCAAAATACTCTCTGCTGCTCCATGACCCCATAAAACCTAACTGGATTTTTTCATAAATACCAATTCAGGTCAAAAAAGAGGAATAGGGCACGTGAACCAACAGAGAGATTTGTTGATGCAGAGGCCATAGCCAAAATCACGGTCTGATATGTATGGACAAAGCCAACATGAAGAAAATGAAGAGAGAAATAAGGAGGAGGAGAAGGGATTGAATCTCAAAGTACCACTATCCGGGGTGGAAAAAAGAAGAATAGACAGAAGGAGGAAGGAATGATAAAAAAAGAAAGAAATTGGAGGGGAGTGGGAGTGGGAGTGGTCAAAGATTCAATCTTCTCCATGAATGTACCAGCAGCAAAGCATGGTGGCACAACGGCGAAGGATATAAATACGGGCACGCTGTTCTTTCACCAAAGAAGAGCACTTGCTTGTCAAGCCACTGCCCTTTCTCTTGGATTGGTGTGTGGTGTTGTAAACTCCATTTTTAGCGATCTGTTGCTTGATGTCAGCCATTGATGATAGTAAATTGTTTAGTGCAAGTGAATGTGATTGGTGATGATATGATCAGTTGAAAAGCTGCAGAGAAAAAAGATGGGAAAAAAGCTCACAAGAGCTGGACCCTGAGAAGGAAAGGTCATGGACAAGATGTATTTATAAACAGAAAAGTGTAGGGTTGACCAGCAGGAAGAAGGGGAATGAACAATGAACATGGTCAGCCTCGAAAACTGAGGGATTTGCACGAAAATATGTAGCGGGGGATCATGGGAGGAGTGAACAGCTGAACGCGGGGATTCGTTTGGAATGTGTATCTTATATTACATTACAGAATTAGAGGTAACGTAGGTGGTAAAGTAAAAAGGAAGGAAATGAAGATTAGTAGAATAGATTAGAAAAGTGGTAAAGGGTTAAGGGAATAAGGGTGTTTGAGAATTGAGAAAAGGAGGGATGTTAGAACGAGGACAAGGTGACAAGGCAAAGGGTTTAGTTTACGGGTAACAGGAACACGTTGTCGGCTATTTGATCTCATTTGGGGGCAATTCTCATTAATTATTACAATGGGTTCCAAGTTCCAGGCAATTGTTTACATGAAACAATCTGATTATATCCAGTGGGCAGTGGCAGCCTAGTGTTTTCCCATTTTCAATTAATAATGTAATATAATCAAGAAAATAACTTGAGTATATATACAGACTGTTTTCGAAACAAGTTTAGAACAGATGAACAAGTTGGTGTTTGTGTAGATGGATGGAAAGGAGATGGTGGGTGAGTAGTACTGTGCACTGTGCAAGAAGCTGGTTTGGAAGTCAAGAAGATAATGAGGCATGTGAGGAGTGAGATTTGGTAAGGATTGGATATCTTGTGTTTGTTGAATCAAATCCTCATAGAAGCCGCCCAAAGCTACAAAATTGAAAATCCAATCCTCATAGATTCACTTGTTTATTAATTAAACACATACTTGCATTCTAACTACACAACACTGATTAATTAGTACAGTATTACACATGTTTAAGGTTTCATCTATAATACAATATCGCTCAGTGTTGCACGTTTATAATTGACTTGGGATAAAAAGAGGTCATGATTTACTGTTTTACGGTGATCCAACGGCCCTTATTTCCCTGGAAAATACTAAGTTTACCACTACGATTACAACTATGGTGACAACTTTGCCTTGAAGGCAAAGTGCATGTGAGGTGCATATGCATCTTTAAGGCATAGTTGTCACCATAGTGGTAATCTTGGTGGTTGATGCGTCCAAGAATATTTGGACCCACTCAAACAGCCCAATCTTAGCACCTGGCTTTCAACGTGCTTACAAACTCTCTGAGCCCAACTCTGCAATGAAAGAGAAGAAAAGTGAACTGGGCAGGGGCACTCCCTGCAAAAGCCCTCCGGCGTGTGAATTAGTACAATAAGCTCACAATTTGACAGAGTTTAGGCTAGGGAAAATAGATCAAGCGCTGCACCTTTCTTCACATTCTACTTTGTTTTTATATCCCACAGGTAGTGTAACCGTCCACAACGGCTATCAACCGCCCATGAACGCTATTAACTGCCCATGAACGCTATTAATTTGCCCATGATCTTCATGGCCCTTAATAATAGGTATAATAACTAACCCATTAATGAGCACTTATCAGGTGGAGGATTTCCTGACATAACGCCCTCAAAGATTTAACAACCTGGTCTTGTCTGTAGAACCGACCTCGGCCACGCTCGCTTCCTTTCTCGGGCGGCAGTATTTCATCATGCTCGCTCTTCAAGATTGCTCGCTGACCAAGCCCCCACTGCGAAGGTACCTTAACATAGCCTAAGCATGTGCTCGCTTGCTCGAAGGTCATTGACTTGCCTTGCATTTGATTCTCTAGTTCGGGCCTATTGGGCCAGTTGGGCCATCCACCAAGAGCCCCTACTCCTTGCCTCACCGAGTATTCATACTCGTAGCGAGGAGGAGCCCAAGGAATTAAAGAGATATTTCCCCAAGTCTTTTCATCTTACACTCCCAATAATTCTGACACCAAGATCGGATACACTGGTGTGCCCAGAAATTAACCCACCAACCGTCAGCCTACGAAAAGACAGGCGCATTCTTCCATGAAGGCATTAAATGCACGCCGCCCCTTTGGCCTCGATTGCTGCACCTTAATGATTGTATTTTTCCCCAACGGCGGTTTCCTTTAAAAGACCAAGAACCACTCTCATTCCAAACTTTCCCATTCTCGATTCCTTGAGTCGCCGCATCAAAACCGACTCTTCCATCTTCAACCGCGACAGAGTTCTTGGTTCAACCTGAATTGGCTTCTACTTCAGAAACTCTGAGTGCTTTTACACAGGTATTCCCCCTAACGCTTACTACTTGTTTTATTCTGCAATACATCTTCATCTGGTCTGTTCATCTTCAACTGGTAATTGTTGGATAATGTGAATGTGTGATCATGAGTTCTTGACTCAACTATGTCTTCCATCTCATGCTTTCAATATCATCACACCGGAATTCTTTCCATCCCCAACATTGCCTTTACGCCAAAATCGAGGAAAAGTGAACCAGTGCCCCGTTCATTGGTTCACGGTTAAACCCTAGCTTGCCACACGTTTTCAATTGATTTCCTTTTTTACATCAAGCAGGGTTTAACCCGTGTTCCTCGATTGCTTGTAGGATGTCTTCTTCTGACGGTAGAACGCCTTCCGAAATTGAGGGTCGAGCTTATGATCACGGAGCCCCTCAAGAACAGATTGAATCATCTACCTCCCCCTCTGGCTCGGAAGCAACTGAACGTGAGGTTCCCCCCCTTGTTCGACGAAAGCCTTCCCGTACACTTCCTCGTAATGTCGAGCAGGCTATCGAGAATCCCCTGGTCTTAACTGGTCCAACCGACCAAGAGCGAGGTCAACAAGTAGCTTCAACTAGCACACCCTTCATATCCTGGGATGACCTTCAGAGCGAGGATGAGGTCTCAACCTGGTTTTATTCTTTGGGTATGGACCCCAAAAATTACCGAGTGAAAGCTTTTGATTTAAACCTCGATGCTGGCCATAACTTTCAAGGAGACCGAATGGTCTTCTATTTTGATTTTTTCTTAGTTGGCCTCCGCTTGCCTGTAGACCCCTTCTTCGCCGAGTTCCTTATCGTAAACAACGCCCTTCCCTGTAATTTAACCTTAACCACAGTTAGGTTTTTAATTTCATACATTGTAGCCTGCAGACTTCTTAGTTTTGAACCAAGCATGGACCTCTTCCGAAAGTTTTTCCTTTTTTCTGTTGACAAGAAAACCGGGCGTATCTCTGGTCGCTCAAACCCTAATTACTTTAAACTCCTTTCTGAAAACCCTAACAAGGTAGATGGCTGGGATGCAAAACCCTTGCTAGTAGAATCCCGTGTAGGTTGGCCTTTTGCCCCCTATCTAAACAATTTAGCCATTGCGAAGTACGACAAACAAGCCTTCCGAGCAGGAGAACCCCAGCTCGCAAAAACCCTCAGACGACTTCTTGGAGTAAAAGATGGGAAACAAGGGCAAGACTGGGTCTTGGGCTGGGCTAACCGACCTCCCAATGTTACGGCTGCAATTCTATCTGGCCGATGCAGGCTGCGAACCCCAAACCACCTTAGAGCCCGAGGTGCCCCACCCATTTTGGGGGAACTGTCACGGTGGAAGCTTTCCCAGCGAATGTCCGAGATGCCTCCAATTCGGGAGAAACTGCACTCCTGCTTTCTCTCTAGACGGTTTGCATAACTTTCCCCTTTTTGCTTTATCACCCTTGATTCTTGCTCTCTCTTAACAATTATTTATTTCAGACATGAGGCAAATGGAGGACTCAAACCGCTTTCTGCAAGCGATGCGACGAGGCTCAACAAGCAGAAACACTCAAATGGCAAATCAGCCCCCAGCTCGACTCCCCTTAATCCCAGCCACCAACAGGCGAGAAACAGCCAAGGGCTAACCGGCCCCGGCCAGTCAAGCGCTCACACACCAACACCCACAACCAAACTCCTACAATTCCTCAAGCTCGTCAACAACAATCACAACAACAACCACGACAAACACAACAACAACTACAACAACCTCAGCGGCAAAAAGGCCTCTCCACTTCACCGCTTTGAAAGAGAACTCGGTCAGGGCCGACCAAAGCGATCAGCGAAACCTCTAGCTCTCGAGCTCTATCGCGAGAAAGACAACTTTGATATGCCAGAAAGTCGCGAGCTAGCGACTAAATTGATTGCGGAGTGCATTCGATCTTGCCAATATAAACACAAATAAAAGGCGGTCATCTTTGCTAGCCTCGGTGGGAATGCTAAAAGGCTCGAAGCCGGTATTAGGCGAAGAATCTGAGAACTTGCAGGCGCTATCACAGTCGGAGAGATTGGGATGTGTATGGTGGCGAGGTAACTCTTTTCACCTCTTATCTCTGTTCACCTTTTATCCTTTGTTCACTTCTAACTTGGTTCACTTCTCATTTCGGATGGCCACCAAAGCGAACTTCTCTTGGCCAGGCTCATCGATAATGTCAAAACTTCCGGCTCGCTCAACCACGAGAAAAAGCATACTAGAAGCGAGCGGTCAACTCGGCGAGGGCCGAGCTAAAGAAGCGAGAAAGCCTAACCTCCAAAGTTCTTGAGGTCTCCAAGCTAGAAGAGGAGAAGAGAATCCTCGATGCTCACCTCACTTTCTCCAGAAATCAGGAGAATGCTCTCAACAACATCACCCAGTGAGGAAAGAGGCTGCGAGTGAGCAGCCGTGGAGAAAGTGAAGAAAGATGCCACGACTACGGAGAAAACAAGCGGCGAATTTTGGTACAAGCTCGCCTTCAAAAGGAGAATCTTATCACTGAATACAAAAATTCGGAAGACTTTGCTGCCGTTGTTGAGGAGGAAGCGTATCCATTTTTCTTGCAGGGGGTTAACCATATTCTGCGGCAATTGGCTTGCAGCGGCCTTGAGTTTAGGCCCGAACAACTTGCGACCTGGGGTACTAATACCCACTACGTGCAAGCCCGCCCGGGACATGCCTTAGTACCATATTAGCTGTTGACGAGCTCACCTCCATAGCCGAGCTAGACTCCAACAAAGGGGACTGGATACTTGGACCCCTCCCCCCCTTGCAGAAATTACAGTCAGCGACCTGATGGCGCAAATATGGTCGGGCAGGAATCCGGACAACCAGAACCAGCTCCTCGCATCCCCAGAAAACAACGAAGCAGCCGACCCAAACGCTGAAAATGAAGCCAACAACCCGAGCAGCAGAATGAAAACCGAACCAATCGGTGGCGACAACCACGCTCAACTCTTGCTAGCCCCATCATAATTGATGAATCTTGAATTTCGAACTGCGTGCTCAAGTCTCAAAACACTTAACTTTTTCTCGATTATACGTAATATTGCATCTTCAGTTTACTTTGGTTGACTAAACAATTTGCATGCTTGAAAGAAACATCGCTTTTACTTCTAACCCTTTCTGGATAAAAATACTTCCTTCTCAGATACAAAAGCACATTTTACTCCCAAGCATAAAAACTCTTCATGCTCACAAATGGGTGAATTACTACGGAAAAACATCAACTCCCTAATCAACTAGTTCTTCGAGCATAAAGCCCTTTATACTCGAAGAAGATAGATATCAGGAGTTACATCACCTCCTCAAACCAACTTTCCCTTCAGGCATAAAGCCCTTTATGCAGGAGGAAAAACTAACGAGGAAAAACAACCCCAGACCAACTCTCCTCTTGAGCATAAAGCCCTTTATGCTCGAAAAGAAAAAGTTCAAGGTAAAATTCAACACAAGTAATCTGACTTAAATAGAAACCCCCTTAAGCTTCATTACAATCATTTTCGATTGCACGGAAAAATTACACAAACACATCTACTAGCTTACCGATTACCAATAGTATTTCTTTAAATGATGCGCATGCCAAGGATGTTTTAGCTCATCACCATCCTACACGTTCGCTGACATGTAGGTGCCCTCCTTAACAATTTTCGAAACTTGAAAAGGACCTTCCGGTTTGGTGACAACTTCCCCATTCGGCTCGATGGCTGTGGCCTCAATCTTCTGAAAGGACCCAATCCCCGCGGCAAATGCTCGACCACGAACTTCGCTTATCATGGTGAGCTTTTGCTCGTTACTATAATTGGCCATCCTCGTTTAGCTTCCAGGTAGTTTTCTTCAACAAGTCCAAATCCGCCATTCGGGCGTATAATTAGAGCTGGCATTGTAATTTAAGACCATGGTGGGCAAGTACATCTCCACCAGAACCATAGCGTCGAACCCATATGCTAAAAGAAAATGCGGTTTCCCAGGTTGGACCCCTTCTTGTTGTCCTTCACGCCTGTGAAGGCGGCTCGTCTACCCATCTTCGGCTTTTTCCTCCAAATTCCTCTTCAACACATGAAGAATGCGCTTATTCGCGGCCTCACCGACCATTACCTTGTGGGTATGCTCGAAGGCGCCAATGCTTCACCCTCATTTGTTCGCGCGCCTTGGTAGAATTTTTCGAAAATTGAGTCCCATGATCGGACCAATTGCTCGCGGGACACCAAACCTACACCATATATGCTCGTGTACAAAATCGATGGCGTTAACCTCGCTTATAGTTGCCAATGGTTTTGCCTCGACCCACTTTGTAAAGTAATCCACCGCGACTACCGCGTCTTGAACTTTGAGCGAGCTAGAGGAAAGGACCAATTAAATCTATTCCCCATATCAAATGGCCATGATGCACGATAACTTGAGAATACGCTCGGTGAAAGCGGCAACCTTGGAATATCTGCGCCGCGGCCGACACTTGTCACAGCGAACATCTATGACTCGGCATCTGCCCGCGCAAAGTTATCGATAAAACCTGCTGCTAACACTTTCTCGGCTAGTGATCGTTGGCCGGGGTGACCTCGCGTTGCGCTTACATACCTCGCCCGATATTCCTTCGGAAAGTCATCTGCGGGCGAACACATCTCAACAAAGGCCGTGTATAAGATCTTCGATACAAAATGTTGTCCAAGATGGCGTACGGCATGATCGTTTTTGGATAGTTCTAGCTTCCTTTTTATCTTGACGGCAACAACTCGCTCTCGATGTAAGCACGGGAGATCATCTATCCGACATTTGACGGTAGGTTCTATATCCATAACCACCTCTTTCTCAATGACGGAGTCTCTAAGTACTCAATCATGACTCGGGATGCAACGCTGAATTTCATCTTGACCCATCTTTGATAAGTAATACGCGCGTATTGTCCTCCCGTGCAATTCTAACCACTTGACTCCCGATAATCGAAATCTTTTAAAATTTCTCTCACCATTGCCTGATAGCGAACTAGGATTGGATGGTGTACCCGAAGTAGTCACCCTTGACTTGATTAACCACCAAGCGAGTCGCGATACACTACTGAACC
>JABEVN020000843.1:0-27811 GCA_013146195.2 Codonopsis lanceolata | reverse complement strand
ACAAAAAAATAAAACACTAAAAATAAATTTTACAGTCCTAAGGTGCAACTTAGGAATACTTATTAAGTCATCTATATTATACATTACTCGCATTTGTACATATCTATATATTGCCTATCCCCTTTTGTTTTCCCCGTAAACAATTCCTTTTCTTGCCTTAGCCCCGAGCGGTCCATCAAGTGCTCAAGTAAGGCCCACCGAGCCGGCCCATATACTCCTTTCACGAGCGCGAGGAAGCTTCCTGACTCATCAAAGATGAGAGCCACCCTGTCTCTCTTCATCATCGACATCTCCTCTCTTTTGGGCGACTAACTCGGACCCGCTTCATCGTTTCTAAGACCAAAGACTTATACAGAGGGGGGAGGAGGAGGCAGCCCATCTTGTTCCTGTGGTTGCCCTGCCTCGCCAAACTCACCGCGAAGCTCATGATTACCGCCTCGGAGCGCACTTCAACCCGTTCGAGGGGAGGAGAGCATTTCTTGTTCCTACGGGTTATGCCATTGACCAACGCACTCAATCGGATGATGGTCATTCTTTCGCAAAGATCCGATCCAGGCCATCCGAGTATTAAGGCCGCGAACCCGCCGAAATTCTCGCCTCCAGAGCCCTGGGAACAACCAATCCCGAACTATCAATGTCCTCGCCTACTTCAAAGAAGCGAACATCCACCTATGGTTATATGATGGCCCACAATGTCTCAAATCATGTCGGATGACGCGAGACTCACGGCCTCAAAGAGCCTACCATAACCCACGCCAAATACCCAAGAGATAAAAGCATATAATCGAATACGGGTATGCTACCTCCGCCTTTCAAAGATCTCCGAGTTGTACATGCTCGGATAAGGGACCCGCATTTATCGTTGGTAAGATCCCTTCCCATGTATATAGGGCGGAGGTATCTCGGGATCACTTGCTCCCTTCCAAACCGCCGCAAGATCCTGGTCGGGCCGATAAAAAAGAAGTCCGATAAAGGCCCAACATGACCACTTGGCCTGTACTCATCTGAATGACGAAGAAAAGCCGATCTCCTGAAGGGCGAACCCTGCACTATATCCATTGAGCCCCCGACGATAAAAGTGATTGGTCCACTAATATCGAATAATTAGTCTCTGGGAAAATGCCCACGCATTCCATAAAAAGAGGATCATAAGAAGCTCCGAATGGAACACGGGAGCCCGGACCCAAAGAAAATGCTCTTCCAAATGTGCAGACGAATAGTACGCAGAGGGAACAATTCATTCCTCACAAAGAAAAGGCGATCGGGCAGGAGAGTCTCTCGCAAAATCACCGGAACGATGTTCACCGTCCGGCGATCCCGGCCTGTAATGCTAGGTCTATGACCCGCTCATCTACTAATCCGGGCAGACCAACTATCAAGTATCTCCCTACTAGGCAGAGAAAAAGCGCTGTTAATCTACGCCGATAGTCCACGCATCTTCAATATATTCTCGTGAAGGCTCCAGAAGAACCATCAAATTAAAAGATTCCCCATTGAAAAATCCCAGAGTAGCCCGGCTGGTAGAATTGAAGAGCTCGAATAGCCATATACCGGACGCTCCGCTAGGCGGGTACCGCAATCTGACGAGTAGGTGCCACTCCAAGCATAGCACAGAACTCCTCAAACGTGGGACACATCTCGTTCATGCCAAAGTTAAACAAGTGATCCTCAGGAGACCAGAACCTGGCAGCGCCCCTCAACATGTCCCAATTAATTATGACATTTCGCCAGGAAAGAAGGCACCTAAACCCGAAAAGATGTTCGAACCAATCCCTTTCGTCAGATCGCAAAGAAAGGATCCGTAAATCCATGCGTTTTCATAAGCCTCAATCTCCGTGAGCCGTAGGAATAAGGCGGCCATTTGTAAGAGATGATAGAATGTTATGGTGGTGAATAAGGCTATGGCAAGCAGAGACAAAAACTGGTGAATTTAGAAAGAAAGAATGAAATGAATCGGTGAAAGAACGAGCTGGTTTCCGCCAGAATTTATACCACAAATTGAGAAGACGGACAATTCAGCGCACATGGCCCTAATAGTGAAGCAGTGTCTGCATAAGAAAAGCATGGTGCCACCAAGAACTCTCTTGGTGCCGCACCATGGCCTCCATTGGCAGCACCAGAAATGTTCACTGTGTTGCGAAAAGTCTGCCCGGTATCCTGGTTTGGTGATCCGACAATCTGCTATTCCTGCGTCTGATCGTGGAAGAAAAAGAAAACCTATGAAAGACGGCTACAACCACGGACTCAATACCACTGCGCCGAAAGAATAAGGGATTCGCCATTTTTTCCTGCTCCGATATCACCCGAAAAGCCCGCTCTAATTTAAAGGTGTATTCTTAAAAATCCCTATTCTCAAAGTACAGCGTGCCATTACATTTTAGATGTCCGGTATAGTTTTATTTTCTGCATGAATTTATTTTTGCATGTGTAACATACTGCATCATATACATTATATTGCATTATATCATAATGTTTGTACATATTTCTTTAAAAAAAAAAAAAAAAAGAAAAAAAAAGAAAGAGATACTAATGTTCGCAGGAATCCAAAGCTAATGTGCTCGGGACGACTGGCTTCTGGGAAAACCACCACCCCGACCTGGGACCCGCCCCTCGACCGCTGCTTGACCCATCATCATCATCGTCATCATCATCATCCGCCATCTCGACGTCGGCCGCCGCAGACCGAAGCCGCTCCTTGCAAGAAAATTCATCAGCCAATTTCTGATATAACTTGCTGATGCTGAAGAAGCCCCGCAGCAGCTTCTTGTAAGTAGACACGTTCACCTAAAAAAATAAAAAAAAATGTTAGTCTTGAAAAAAAAAAAATAAAAAAATATAGAGTGCATAAAAAAATGTATACATAAAAAAAAATGTGTGTATAAACAAAAAAGTATATAATAAAGAAAAGAAATAATAAAGGTGGATGTGTCTACCGAACGAGCTCAAGCCCGACGCGACGCTCCTCCGGAATCTCGACATCAGGAAGAACCTGCTCTACTAATCCACCGCCCCACTCATACTGGAAAGTAGAGAAAATATCATCAGGCTCCGTAAACATCAGGTTCCCGTCGAGAAATGAAGTAGATGACCCAGGCCTGGCAGAAGCATCAGAATACCGCCTGGGCACAACAGGAGCAGGAGGAGGGGGATGCAGCTCCAATCTCAGAAAATCCTCGTATGACATCACTGGATAATCTGTCGCGGGAACGAGGTATTTCCCCAAATACTGAGACCGGTCGACCACAGGCTCTATCACCCAAGCAGGAGGCCAAGGAGGCACCACTGGAGCCATTAGAAAAGCCTGGTGTTGACGATTCACCCGCTCGCCCATATACAAAGAATCCACCATGATGGAGACCATCAAGATCCCAATGCCGAAGCATCGAGTAGTATGATAATGACCCTCCGTGCCTTCCTGTGGAAGAAAGTGCACCGAACCCGACTAGAACCAACAATCCGCCCAAAGACTCTCTCCCTCGGTATTGCAACCACCGTCGTCACTTGGATCGACCCTATTGCTGTCAACATATTGGGACACATACGGAGGTCGGTAGACCGTCGAATGAGGCGAATCGAAAATCAAAAATGAAAAGGCCCAGACCTGCACAAAAATAGAAAAAGAAAAATAAATATGTTGTCAAAAAAAAATGAATATATGATGAAAAAGCAGGAAAAGGCATGTACCTCCCACGCCGGGGCAAACCCATTCAGGGTCGGTGAATCATTCCGGCTGGCCCTATCCATAGAAGCATAAAGTTCAGCCAATCCAGCCTGTCCCCAATCATACGAAGGGATCCGGTCGAAATCTGCAAGACAAGCTAAGACGGAGGCTCTCAGGGTGACAGAAGAGTTGGCAAAGAGCGATGAACCAAGAAAGAAGAAGAGAAACGCTCGTGCCACTCGGGTAACAGCAGCTTCGTCATCAGCCGACACCAGCCTGACATTATTAAGAAGCCATTGTCGAACGCTGATATATATCTCGTCCGACGATTTAAAACGAGGCTCGAAGCCCAGGAGGTCCACGATCTCCTCCCTACGATGTCGGAGAGTAAAATCAAGAGCCAGGGTCTCCCCTATGCTGGTAGGGATTCCCGTAATCGCAGCAAAGTCGCAAGGGGTCATGGTCGCCTCCCCCCAGCTGAAATGAAAGGTGTGAGTGGTATCCCACCAGAAGTCCCGGAGCACATCAAAGACAGGAAGAAAGTTGGTGAAGTGGGTAAAAGAATGCAGGAAGGTACTAAAACCCGAACCCTCTACCAACGACTGTGCAGCTTCGGGTAACATATCAAAAATTTCGGCCACATCATTATATGATACCCGCACTCTTTCAAACTTCCTGCGAACCTGAAAAAAAAAAGAGGTAAGTTCTCTGCCCTTATTTCCTTTTCTGTACAGTTCTTTAAGTAAATAATGAATATATTACATGTTTTATACTTCAAAAATCCTTTTAAAAAAAATCTTGTTCATAACAAAAAGAAAAATAAATAATTCTTTAAATTGACACATACCATTTTCATACATGTACATAAATTTACATGTAAATAAACATCATTCTTCATCAAAAAAAAAAAAACAAAACAAAACAAAATTTTTTTATAATTCATTTTACATCTTAAAATGTCATAAAAATGCATATTAAGACTGCATTTGCCATGTGTATAATAAAATATGAAAAATTCGTCCATTATCTTATAAGTGTTCTACATTGCATTTGCATCAAGTAGAATAATTCATGCATTCATTATATACATTTCATTTGTCCAATAAGCTGCCATAGGGGGCCCGCTAAAAAGAAGATAAAGTACCAACAATCATCAAAATAAATATCTTTGTGGTATTTACTATACCCCTGCAGCAGTTGCATGCTTGAAAAATGAATCTAAGGGCATGAAAAATATATGTTTTGTCCTGTTTTTACCCTAAAATATGCCCGAAAAGCGTTTCGGAAAAATTAAATTTATACTCCGAATATTCCGTTTCACGATTCTATTGCATGCAAAAATGTGATTTAGTGTAAAACATGCATCATATAGTCCCATTTGCACTCAGAATATAAATCATGCATAGTAGGGTCAAATAGTGACCACTAGTTCAAATCATGCATCGCAAAAATAAATCATAGAAATTGCATGCATTATCACCTAATTACATCATTTAGGCATAAATAGGACATGCATATGCATTACTAATAAAGTCAAGAATGCTCCAAAAGTCCCAAACAATGCAGAAATTTAGCAGATCTGAAGAATAGCCAGGAAAATTGCTAGAAAAAGAGAAATCTTACAGTGGTCAGAGGAAGGTTGGACACGTGGGTGTCCCGATCTCGTAAAATATTGCCCCAGTCATCCTTAGAATACGGATAATTGAGCCTGCTCGAACCGAACTGCTAGGAGGTTCTCTCCTCCTCCCACCAGATTCCGGGCGCATCGGTGCCTTCCCCTTCCTAGATCGCGAAGAAGATACCATCTGCTAAGTAAAACACTGAAATTGGCGGAAGAAAATCGAGAAAAGGAGCGAAAATGGAGAAAATAAAAAGAAAAAAGGAAAGCAGCAGCAACAATGGCGGAGCCAAGCAGAAGAAAAAAGAAAAGAAAGAAGAAGCAGTGGCTTCTCTCCCTTCACTCTCGTCACTTAAGGGGAGAAAAAGGAAATTTTCCCTTTTCCCCCTCCAAAGTTTGAAGTTGCGACACTTTGGTCCTCGAATTTCAAAGTTTCCAAAATGGTCCCTGAGCCTAACGGAAAATTAACAAAGTCAGTCTTGTTAACTAAAATTTGCGACCATTCACCAAGGGACAAAGGAAATAACATCCCCAGCAGATCAAAAAAAGAAAAGAAAAGAAAAGAAAAGAAAAGAAAAGAAGAAAAGCAAGAATAAAATCCCCAACACAGGCCGAACTACGTTTGGTCTGATTCCTTGAAAAAGGATACGCAGGTAGCCTATCTTTATAGGTCCGACCATCACAAAAAAAAAAAAAGAATAAATGCCCCAGCAAGAGTGGCAGAAATGCCAAGATCGACCACCCCCAAAAAGTAAGTCGTACGATTCCTACCTTGACTTTAGAATAATTTCCTTTTTTAGGAAATTTTTTTTTTAAAAAAGTTTGCTTTTGTTCTCAAAACTCTTTTTCAAATTGAATTTTGATTTCAAAAACACAAAAAAAAGAGGAATATTTCAAAAACACAAAAAAAGAAGAATATTTGAAAAAAAAAAACAGAGAGAGAGAGAGAAAAAGGAAAAAAAAAAGAATGTTTTCCACTTCACAATTTTCGAAAATACTTGAAAAATGATCAATTTGCCGTGCTCGGCGACGGATCTTTATCGGTCGAGTGCAGTTTTCTGGATATTTGAAAGTTTTCGGGTTACGTTTGGAAACAAGGCAGCGACCAGCCAGACATAACTTAGAAAATTCTTCTTAACACGTTTCAACGACAAGGTATTGACCGGTTGAAATGTGGTGGCAGAAAAACATTCAAATCTTCATACCGTATTTGACAACGGTTTCGGACCGGAAGAATACGGCGTTTTCGAAAACACAAAAATCTTTTTCCGTCGTGTTCTCGATCGGGCTTGACCCGAAGGACATGACATCCTCACTTGGTTGTAATTTAGGTTTTGGCCTGAACTACGTTTGGTCTGATTTCCTTTAATAGGGAATACGTAGGCAGCCTACATTAGTAGGTCCGACCATCAGAGCATATTAAATTCATATCTGCTTAAAACTGCGATAACCTTTTTATAACCGACTAAAAATGTCTAGGTTATAGAGTTTGGATAGCATGTTAACTGTGCATTATAACTGCTACCAATTGCATTCTCCCGTTCTTAAATGAACGAAATTGGAGAGTCTCTTGTTTATCAACGATGTTCGTCTACTCAGTAAGCCTTAAGGTTACCCGTAGACTCCATCGTTGAGGGGCTCTGTAGACACCCCAATTTCGTACCCCTGGTATGTGACTGACATAAAATATCAAGAACTGTTAGAACTTAACAAATGTCAAGTTACATGAGTCAAAAATGCGAAAGGAAAAGCATGATGCGCGAAACAGTGAACTGCAGGGGGGTAAAGTGCAAAAATCCGGAAGTTGCAAAGCTACATGGTGCCGCACCAAGGCCCCTTGGTGCCGCACCAAGGGTGCCTTGGCCGCACCATCCTTTCAACTGTGCGCCTCTCTCACAATGAAATGGTACAAGTCTTGATGCACGCGGTACAAGCGGCCGATACACGGAGAAGAAACTCACAAATGCCGGCCGTGTCCTCATTTCCCAGTATAAATAGATGGCCCCGGCCTCTCATTTCGCTGCTCAATTCCTCCGCGATTTTTAGATCGCAGCGAAGCTCTGCTTCGTTCTTCAGTCAAAATTAGTACGAGAGGTGCGAGATAGGTGAGTGGAAGCCCCTAGAATCTCCAAACCCCGTCCAAACTCTGCCAAAATCAAAACCCATAGGTTATAAGTGATCCCTAGCCTAGTTGTTAGGTGTCCACCTCACTTCCCCAGTCCAAAAATCCCAAAGTAAGCCGTTACTCTGCCCGAGTAACGAGCTGAAAAGTCAAAAAATTAAGTCTAGGTTCCGCCCAACCAAAAAGGCCAAAACCTACCCAAATAAAGCTGTCACTCTGCCCGAGTTGACAAGCCCAAACCCTCAGAAATAAAGCAGTCATTCTGCCCAAATCAAAACAACAACACACACAAACAACAAAAAGACTCCCTCTCCTTGAAGGACAGAGCGAGCACACCGCCGCTCTAAAAGGTAAAACCTTTAAGAGCGTCGTTATTTTTATCTATTTATATTTTCTGTCTTTTATTTATTTTTTAAAAGTTGTTATTTAAATCCGGCGCAATGTAGCCCATATAAGTCGTTGTGCTGCCCGGATTAGAATAGGAAATACTATGTAAAAGAGTCGTTATAATGGCCAAATATTCTTAAACATGTCTGTAATTATTGGAAGGAGACGGCTGCGAGTCCGTAAATAATGTGGCCACGAATGTATTTGTTTAAATTTCCCTTGTCATTATAATACCTTATTTATTTGCTAAATAAATGTGACAATAAGCATACTTCAGTCAAAAACAATTTTCGAGACCGAAAGGGCGAGTTGGGTGCCTAGCACCTTCCCAACTCGTAACTTAGCCTCCGAACCCGCTTTTATCTCTGGTTTTATTTTTCTGGTTTTGCTTTATTTTTGCCTTAAAATAAAGACGATGACTCTAAAACTTTCAGATCCAGTGGGGCCTCGCAACATTCCCTCTTTGCACTTTCATGTTCTCCCCTAAAAATAGGGAGATACGGGAATGGAGGGGTGATGCATTCCCATATCCTGGTATCCCCTAAACAAGGGATAACTTGATGCGGGAAACCCATAGCTCCCATAGTGATCTGGATGGGCCATAAGGCTATTTTCAATAAATCCATAGTGGGGGCGTCGCAATATCCTTTCTTGCACTTCTCTATTTTCCCCTGAAAAAGAAAAGGGGAGAATGGGAATGGAAGGGTAATGCATTCCCATATCCTGGTATCCCCGAAACAAGGGATAACTTGATATGGGAAACCATTAGTTCCCATATTGGATACAAAATCCACTCAGGGCAACCGAGGCACATTCCAACGTGCTAATATAGACAGCACTCCTCTCGCACTTTGGATTTCGTCTTCCCCTAAACAAGGGAGGGTGGAGCGAGCGTGGTGTCCGCATCCGCACGCACAGCACTCCCTATCCAAGGGCGCGGGCACACCCCGGGAACCTCACAATATCTAGAAAATTTCTAGGGCTTAACGGTATATTTTGCTCAAGTTTCAAGTTTTCAAGCTTTTGCCCTAATTGTTTACTTGAAATTCTTCAGGCTGGATCTTCTTCTTCTTTTGCTATTCCTGAATAGGCTCAAAGCTCAGATCTTGCAATTCCCAAGCTGCCCTCCACTATGTATCATCCGGGAATGTGCATTGATAAAGCTTCTGTTCGAGCCTATGCCTCTGGGATCAAAATCATTGACGACATCAACCAATCTGGGATTCTGCCCCTTTTTATGTTGGAAGATGATGACTACAACAACCTTCTAGCGGAACAATTTTTCCAGAAGGCAATTATCAACGAATCCAGAACCTCCATCTCTGCTGTTGTCAGGACCATCTCCATCACCATCTCTGCATCCCGAATCGCCAAGACCATCGGCATTGAGTTCGATGGACCTACTTCCCTCACTGCTGCTGAGAAAGACTCAGCCTGGTCTTACATGCGTGGGGAGAACACCCCCAGGGAGGCTCAAGCGAAAATGAAGAGAACTCTATTTGAAGACGATGTCTACTTCATCAGCCATCTCTTCGACAAAAGTTTGATTTTTAAGAATGGCGCTCACGACGTGATGACAACAGACCAGCTGGAATACACCTCTGCTGTCATTCTCAACATTCGTCTTAACTGGGCACCGATTCTCGTTGAGCTACTGTGCGATGCTGTTGATGCTGTTAAAGCATCCATCAAACAGAAGCGGCCATCCGTTCGCCTCATCAACTCTCTCCTTCGATCGAACAGGTCATTTCTTAAGCACCTGGTGAACTTTGAGAAAAAGAACGTTCAGAAATCTATTCAGTTCACCAGCACCTTCATCGTCAGCCACCATAAGCTGAAGAATGAGAAGCGAGCACAACAAGGACTCCCTCCTCTGCTCATCGTCCATGCTCTGAACCCACCTCCTCTTGTGATCCTCAAGATCAACCCAAAGACAACGGTGGATGCCTTCATGGCGAAGCAGTTAGACAAGAAGCTTCAAAAAGAAGCTGCTGTAGAGGGCTGCTCAAGCAAAACCGCCAACCCTACTCCCTCCACTAGATCCAAAAAGAAGATTTCATCTGTTGAGGAGGAGCCCGTTGCCAAGAAGAGGAAAATCTCTTCTTCCAGCTCTGCTGCTGCTGCCAACCCTTCTAGCTCCCAAGTAAAGAAGAAAAAGAAGATTGCTCCTTCTTCACGCCTCGCTGCTGTTGGGGGCGAACTGCACTGCTCCACTTCGCTCTCGTAAACGTAAGTCCAAACGCTCCGAACCTTCTGAACCTTTCATTCCATTTATCCCTCTTTCCTCTCCTATCTCTTCTTCATCTCACTTCTAACTTCTTCAACAGCCTCGACTGCTGTTGGGGAGGAGCTTGTTACTACCCCTTCTTCTCCTACTTCCTCATCAACCCCTGCTGTTGTTGAGGAGGAGCCCATTTCTTCTACTCCAACGAAGAAGAAACGCAGGCTTCGCAAGAAGTCTGTGGCTCCAACACCTTCTTCTCCACCTTCTCTTACCCTAGATGTCATTCCTTCTCCACCCTCTTCTCCTGAACCTATCTCCACTATCCTTCCTGAATCCTCTCTAGCCATCATTCCTGCTCCAGCAACCTCTTCTCTTTCCTTCTCCATGCCCGAAAACTTCTCCTCTCTTGATCCTCACTTATCCACTCTTCTCTACCAAACCGCTTTCCTTCCAGAAATCTTTCCTCCTATATCCCAATACATTACCCCCATTTCCATCTCTGCTGATCTCTATCAGATTCTGTTTCCTTATATCTCTTATGTCACCCATTCTTTCCTTTTTGATCTCACCTCCATCTCTGATCTTCTCTACCCTTCTGTCTCTCCTCCAAATTTCATTCTTTTACCTGAATATCCTTTTCCCTCCTCTCTTCTTGAAACCTCTTCTTCCACTTCCTCTTCTCATGTCAGTGACTCAGACAGTGACATTGAAGCTGATCCTAAGCCTTCTTCTCCTCCGTCTTCGCACCCTGCTGATAACCACCCTGCCTCATCTTCCTCCTCGCCAATCTCTGCTCCTAACCCTACTGATACCTACATCTCCGTCAATTTTAACCCTTCTTCCATTCCTTCCAACACTGCTGACCCTGCCCTTCTCGACCTCCTCCGCACCAATAATGCTCATCTGGAACGTCTCAACAGCATAGTCTCCTCCATGGCATAGCAGATCGAAGTGCTCAACTATGGCTTAAATGCCACTCATGCTACCATTTTCGATCTTGGAAAGATCGTTGAGCAGCTGGTGAACGATACCGCTCAAGCTTTCACCACTCATCGGTTTCTCGTTCAAGACTAGCAGGCGTCACTGATCGGCATGCTTCACTCTCAGCAGATAAGCATTCGTGACCCCTTCGACGAACTCAAGACTGACTTGGCACGAGCAATCATCAACAGACGTGAAGTTGCCGACTTCACTGCTGTTCGCCATGCCGAACGCGTTAACGAGCGAAGCTGGCCGCTTAACAACGGCGGGTTCTTTGCCATCGAGGAGGAGCGAGCTACGCATTTTTGAATCAAGCTCTTATTGAAGAACGAAGCATGCGAGAGCGCCTCGATGAATCGAGAACGGGTTGGTGACTACTTAGAACGTCGACGCACCCAACCACATCTATTCTGAACATGTTGGTATAACTCTGTTCTAACTATTTTGATTCAAACCCTGCTGTTGGAAAAACCTCAGCTGTTAAACAACATGTTTAATAACAGATGATATACATATTTCTTAAGTTTAAATTGCTCTATCTTATCATGATCTTGTCTATTTAAACTTCGTGTTTAAATCTTTATATTGCATGTGCTTATTTCTAAAAGATTTAAACTCTGCTTTACTTTGTACTTGATATTCATGTTTTTATCTTGTAAGTACTTAGTCTAGTTATCTCTCTACTAAGACTTCTGCTCTGAGAGGCATGTCTGCTTTTCTTAATAAAATTCTTTAAGACATGTTATTATCTCGATGCATGATTCAAAGTCTGCTAGTAGCTGAGATGATGACATCAACCAAATAGGAGGAGATTGTTGACCCTCATAGGTTCTAGATTTGGTTGAGTCATCTTCTGATTCTATTTTACAGTGGCTAATAGGTCTGCGTACCGATTAGTGTGGCAACTGTCTTAGAATCAAGGTTGTTTATAACTGTTTAGTGTTAGTTAGGCGCGGATAAGCAGGCTTCAACAGCAGCCTTGGAAGAACAGCAGACTTGGAAGTCTGCTCAAGCGCGAAAAATCAAGACTAGCCAAAACTTGGAATTATGTCACATAATGTCTTATTTAGATATTTTTGAAATATCTAGTCAAAATATCTTCATCGGATGTCACTCCAAAAAAGTCAAGTATATAATCGTCTTCGAAACATGAAGTCGAAGGACATTACCTCTTTTGGCTAAGAAGACTTTCACAACGCGCTGTAACTGAAACCTTACTCTATTCGGGAATGTCTTCTCTGCAAACACTGCATCTCTGATGACTGTGCCGCATACATCCCCCAAAGCGCCGAATTGCATTCAATGCAATAGAACGTTGGACACAGTCCCCCATGCCTCAGTCCAACGGTCCAAAAGATCTCTTTGGTATTTATTCAAGTTTTGAAGATTTGAAAACATAACTCTTGCGCATTAAACATTCAAGCTTCATCTTCAACACTCAAGCATTCAAGAGATCAAAAGGACAAGAACTAATACTTCACCAAACTTCCTGAAGCTGCAGATCTGTCAGTCTTTACTCCATTTCAACTTCATCTAGTTTGCTTTTAAAAACTGTTCTTTACTTTAGCACGTGAGAGAACAATTAATCATTGATTGTTTCTCTCACCATTATACACTTGGTTGAAAACTCATTTTGTACACGATCCATTAGAGAACTTACTTATAAACCTAGTGGATAAACAAGTGCACCTTTTAAAATCCAAAGCTAACCACTTTGGTAGTGGACGTAGTACTATTCACAGTACGAACCACTTCTAAATTCTGTGTGCTGTCTGATCTATTTCTATCTTTCTATTAACTGCTGCTACTTATCATAGTCCACTACTGAATCTGTGTTATACTAGAGCAGCTTTTTTAGTCAATTCAGAACTTCTTTAGTTTTCCGCTGCATTAACACTTCTAGTAAAATCTCTTTAAAAATCTTTCAGAAGTGTTTCAAAAAGTTTTTAATAAAAACGCAACTAGGCTATTCAAGCCCCCCCTTCTAGCCTAGATTGAGCCTATTTCGGGACCAACAATCTTGATAGGTTGGACACGTCATGCTTGAACACGTGCAGACAAGGTCTGCCACTGGATACTGATGAAGGTCTTCCGGTGAAGCATTTGCTGAAGTCTTCCACTGAACTTGTGAAGCCTATAAACAAACTATTTTATGGCAAAGTTCTATACATAGTTGTCACGCTAATTGATACGTAGCCCAATTAGCCACTAATGTATAAAACTAATGTAATGCATGAACAAATGCAGATCAAAATACAAATGAGAAACAACAGATACATTCTTTAAGTTCATCTTGGACTAAGTTAACAAGCCCCTGCTGATTTCTGCCGAGACCCAGACCATGCATATAATTCATTTTTCGAAGCATGTTTAAAGGGACCATGTTTCCTAGGGATGTGGTTTTCTTCCTGGTGATGTCAGTTTCTCGCCCATATTCAATGGCGTTGAATCTAGCTTGGGGGATAACATCAAAACCACTGAGAAATATACCCGTGTCATCATGCTCTATTTCGAGGATTGGGATGTCCTCGCTTTCCTTATTCTCCACGATCTTATCAGCCAAAATAATTACTATATGATCATCGTGGATGAATTTGACACGTTGGTGCAATGAAGAGGCTACCCCTTTTACCCCATGGATCTAAGGGCGTCCCACCAACAAGCTAAAAGTGGCTGGTTTGTCCAAGACTTAGAATTCTACTGGCATGGTTAATGGCCCAATAGTCAGCATTAAGGTGACCACCCCTAGGACACATCGACTAGTGTTGTCGTATGCCCTTACTGTCTGCGATGAAGGTGCAAGCTCTGATATTTTCGTTCCCAGTTTGGCCAGCGTGCTAGCGGGACACACATTCTAAGAAGACCCATTGTCTATCAGAACTCGGGGAACCCATTTTTCCATTATTCTCATAGTGATATGGAGAGCATCAATGTGGTTGGTTCCTTCCCTTGGCAGATCTAGATCAGTAAACATAATCACATTCCCAAAGTGAATGTTTCCGATCATTTGAGTGAGCTCATTCGGGGAGGTTTCAATAGGAATGACTGCCTGACTTAAAGACTTAGCCAGCGTATCATGGTGGGTTTTGGAAGCACAGAGCAAGCCCCAGATGGATATGTTGGCCTGAGTTTTCTTCATCTGAGCTAATAAAGTATCTTCCACCGTTTTAGCCCCAGTATCTGTCTCTTGGTCTTTGCCAGAGTGGTCACCTCTTTCCAGGTTTGGTTGGTAGGCTCGGCCAGATCTAGTAAGGTGGCTGACATCCCCACCGACCCAAGTGGATTTTTCAATATTGCATGTATTTTGGCTACTCAGGATAGTGTCCCAAGAGAGCATATTGCAACTAGGCTCTTTCATGGATAGAGATGGAGAGAAAGGAACGATGATATATGGTAATGGATGTTTATTTATTTCGAACTTGGGTACACAAATTTTCTCATCAACCTCAATCATATTGATTTGAGGTAGAGGGTTATTGACTATATTTGGTCTAGGAGGAGGCTTTTCAATAACCTTATCATCTATTAGGTCCTGGATAACATCTTTGAGTGTATAGCATTTATCGGTGAGGTGACCACTACAGCGATGGTATTCAAAATACTGGGCATGATTCCACGTCCTGGGCAGGGGGTTTGGTGGCTTATAGCCTTCCAAAGGCTTTAGCACTCCCTGTGCCATTAGCCCTTGCAGTATTACAGACTGGGGAGCTTGCAGTTCGTCATAATACCGGTTTACCTTGTTCTGATTTCTGAAATTTCTGTTTGGTCCATTTTTCCCTCTGACTGCATTGACAGACATGTCTGATCCGTAGGACCATAGAACAGTACTATAGTTTTGGGTAGGAAAAGTGGCTGATGCATTTTCTACCATATTGACGGCTGGTACTGGTGCGGCTGCCTTTCCTTTAGAGTATCGGAAAGAGCTAGAGGGTGTGTTGACTTTTATTTGCCCAGTCCGTATATCTTCATCAATACGGACTCCTATCTCCACTATTTCTTTAAAATTGCTGTAAGGGAGATACCGCATGTGCTCCGGGTATATGGGTTGGAGATTTTTAATAAACATCCTGGAAGACTCAGCCGGATCAGGTCTGTCAAAGGTTTGGGCCAATTTTCTTTTCCACCTGACTGCGAACTCAGCACAGGTTTTTTTTCCCTTTGGGTGCACGACTCAAGGTCTCTTCTATTTTCAGGGGTAGTGTTGTCTTTGTACCTTTCTAGGAACCCTTCGACTATCTGGTCCAAAGTACTCATGCTGCTATTATCTGACAACATAAGCCATTGCTTGGCAGCCCCTACTAAGATGAGGTGAAAATTGGAAGCCATAGCTTCAAAGCTAGCTCCCCTTGATTGCATGCTAATGGAATAAGATTTTAAGTGTGATATAGGGCATCCTCTTCCGTCGAATTTCTCTATGTCGGGCATTTTGAATTTTGAAGGCAATACTGCCGAAGGTTGTAATGCCAATGCCCGCGTTGAAAAATTCTCCTTTGTTTAGAACCTTGAGCATCATACTTTTTAAATTCTCCATGTCAGCCTCCATTTTGGTTGGCGGGGAGTTGGTTTTTGGTATATGTTGGCAGGATTAGGGAAGGCTGGGTTAATTTCTGGCTGCAGTATCTGGTAAGGATTTTGAGCAGGATAAGGATTTTGGGCAGGATAAGGATTTTGGGTAGGTGGGTTGTTAGCGGTTTCGGTTTGACGGCCAGGATCATTAAAAGGTAAATAGGTTGTAACTTGGCCTGGCGGGTTATAGCTTTTTGGGTCCATATGCGGGCTATTCTGGAGTGGATTGGTTATGGGAAAAGGGAGGTCATTTGGGTTCTAGGGGATATTGGTGCTTGGGAAAGGGTATGGAGGATAGGATGAGAAATAGTAAATATTTGGGTAATAGGGACTAGGTGGAGGGTTTGGATTTGGGGTAATGGCAGTATTTGGAGGGTTGGTATTTGGCTGAGGGTTTGGGTTTGGAGGAACATGGGAGGTTGATGCACCAGATTAGCAATTTGGCCCATTATACGATCAGACTGTGCACCCAAATTTTGGTCTAGCCACTGTTGCATAGCCGAGTCGGCGTGCCACAGAGCCTATATCGTACCCATAGCGGATGCTCACTTTCTGCGCCATCTTGCTCGGATACGTACATTTTGAGCGGATTACGCCTTTTTCGATCGCGCCACGACACTTTCTAATCTGATTTCTGTGCTTGTTTCCCGTATCAACCGGCCAGTATTATCTTTGCCTTTCTAAATTCGGGCCAGGTTTCTTAGGAAAATGGGTTTTGGAGATATCACAAGGCTAGCTGAAGGCTTTTTGGGCTAGGAGTACAACGTGCCTTTATTAATATATTTTATTATTCATTTATTTTCTTACAATTGACCGAACAAGCACCTGCTTTGTTTTGACAGTCTCAGGACTATTCCTGGAACAGTGGATTGTTTCTCCAAAGTATAGGACCTTTGTATTCCACCTGCCTTTCGATTCCCCAAAATCGGACTGATCCCAAGCGAAGGGTCTATACTCTTTCAGGGATCCACCATTCAAAATGGTCTAAGTATAGCTTCAGAGAATAATCAATCAGCCCTTGTGTATTTATTTTTTATTCACTTGCGCATATTTTTTTCGATTTCTTTTTTTTTTCTTTCATTTTTTTTACAGGGGCTGACCAATGATTCATAAATGCAAAAGCCGGTCGGTCTTTTAAGTGTCCTGGGAATCTATATGCAGTCTAACGATGGCTTATGCAGGAGGTAAGCTGGTCATGGTGTAAAGTAGCAGTTCGGAATATATTTATATGCGTGCGCGTTTGTGCAGCCTCTAAAAAGCAGTAAAAGTTTTTTTCTTCAGATATAAAACAGAAAATAAAACAGATATGACCTGTCTTGCTGTTATTTGTGGATTTCTCGGCTTTTTTAGTTTGAGCGCGAGCAAGCAAGCAATCACATCAAGAAATAGGAAGAAAAGCGGAGAATCCATCTATTCTTATTAATTACAAATTTGTCCTAGTCCCCAAAATAAAATGACAGAACGGAATAAAATATGTACAAATTTGTTCATAATAAAAAAAACGAGCAGAATAATAATATAAGCATTAATAAAGCGATGAATAAAACGATAATAAAAATAAAGCTCCAGCCATTTCGTTATGCTGCCCGAAAATTTATTGTATATATTTTTTTTGATTTTTTTTTGAAAATATATATATTTTTAAATATATCTGTAGTGATGACTGGAACGAAAATTTATTCCACCCTCCCTTGTCTAGGGGAAGACTAAATTAAAAATGCGGAAAGGGTGCTGACAAAAAGCGCGTTGAATACACCTCGGTCACTTCAGTGATTTTTGGTCCGTTATGGGAGCTATGTGTTTTCTGTATCAGGTTATCTTTTTTTAGGGGATAACAGGATGCAGGAAAGCACCACCCTTTCATTCACATCTTCCCTTGTGTAGGGGAAAATAGAAAGTGCAAGAAAGGATGCTGTGGGCCCCACTACAGACTTTATAAAAATTGTCTTAAGGCCTATTTCGGATCACTATGAGTGCTTTGAGTTTTCTATATCAAGTTATCCCTTTTTTAGGGGATACCAAAATATAGAAATATATCACCCTTTCATTCTCATTCTCTCTTTTCTAGGGGAAAACAGAAAATAATAAGAAAGGATGTTGCGAGGCCTCATTGCGATCCAAAATGTTTTGACAGAGTCGCCTTCTTTATTTTAAGGAGAAGATAAAGAAAAAACCAAAAATAAAACCAGAGATAAAATAAAACGGGTTCGAAGGCTAAGTTACGAGTTGGGAAGGTACTAGGCACCCAACTCGCCCTTTCGGTCTCACGAAACGGTTTTTGGCTAAAGTATGCTTTTTGTTATATTTTTCTAGCAAATAAATAAAACATTAAAGAGAGAGAAGAAAACAAATACATCTATATTTACATTATTTACGGACTTACAGCCGCCTCCTTCCAATAATTACAAATACATTTAAAAATATTTGGCCATAATAAAGGCTCTTTTTAGTGTTATTTTCTAAATAAATATGGGCAGCACAACAGCTTATATTTTTACATTGGGTCGGATGAAAATAGCTTTTTATAAAACAACGCCCTTAAAGGCTCACCTTTTATAGCGTGGTGTGCTCGCTCTGCCCTTCTCGAGAGAGGGAGTCTTTTTTTGCTTTACTGCTGCTGCTGCGGTTCGGGCAGAGTGAATGCTTTTGAAGGTTGCTTCTGGGCACCGTAAAATGGGCGGAGCAACTGCTTGCTTTTTTGCTGCTACGAGCTTGCTGCTGGCGAAAATCGGGCAGAACAACTGCTCTTTTCGAAATTTTTGGACCGGGGAAATAGGGTGAATACCTAGCTAGGGGTCTAAGGATCTCTTTAACCGGTTGGTTTTGCGTTTGGAGGAGTTTTGGCAGGGCTTCGAGGCTTTTTAGGAGGGGGCGCTCACTATCGCTTTCTTTCAGCGTAACAACAACGCAGAGAGCTTTTGGGGATTTTTCGGTGTCCTGAAAGCGAACCTCGGGGCCTCTATTTATAGGCTGAGTGAGGGACATCGAGGGAATTTCTTTTCCCTTCTTCGTGTTGCATTTACTTGTACCGCGTGCTGAATAATTTGCACAATGCGTTAACTGTAGCACTCCTGTAGCACTTTTGGGAGCAATGTAGCAATTTTGGGCGCCGCACCAGAAGTCTTTTTAGGTTGCGCCAAGCCTTCTTTCTTCAGCCATTTTTGACACTTTTAGCCCCTGCATTTTACTGTTTAATTTGTGCATCCTGCTTTACCTTTTGCATTTTTAAGCCATGTAACTTGACATTTGTTAAGTTTTAATAGGTTTGATATCGCATGCCAAAGTTACGTACCAGGGGTACGAAATTGGGGTGTCTACACGTATCATGACCGGTGTATGGAGAAATATTATTGAGTGCAGAGGGCTGTGAGGTTATATGGTGGGTGGCCCTTGTATCAAAGCACCAATTTGATTTTTGGTATGGTGAGAGGGTTACTGTATATGCTGTATGTGTTCGATCATAACAAACATCGGCGGTATGACCATGGAAGATTTGACAAGGGCTGGAAAGGTAGTTATGAGAGAAGAAGGATGGAGGATGGTATGGATGAGTACGTAGGATACTTTGACTCCCATTAGAGTAACCACGTCCCATTTGGAGTGAGCCTTGACAGTGACTCTGATACCATGTAGAAATTGATAATAGAGAGAGAATAGACCGCCCAAGGTAATTCAATTATTCTGATAATAGCTCTTTATATACAAGTTACAAAGAGACAAACAATATTGTATAGAGCCAAGTCTTTGTTCAAGAAGGGGCTGTTGAAAAATCGATGCTGAAGGTGGAGAGTTGCTTTGGGTTCCACAATTCATTGTTTTGGTTCTAGTCGTCTTTCATTTAGCACCACCATTAGCAAAACCTAATCATAACTTGTTTTAGAATGTGTTTGCATTACTAATTAAACATCTATTCCATTGTGCATCTAGGTTGCACAGACACGCCTTCAACCTAGAGTATTCAAAAGTATCTGTATTGCGGATACAGTCGGATACGCTAGGTTGAAGGTTAAGACACCCCAATTTCGTACCCCTGATATGTAACATGACATAAAATATCAAGAACTGTTAAAAGGACTAACGAATGTCAAGTTACATGGTTTAAAATGTAAAAGATGCAAAAGAAATGAAAGGATGCATGAACAGTGAAATGCAGGGGCTATAAATAAAGGTGCCTGACTTCAGAATTTGGGACGAAAATTTTTTCACACACTTCACACACTGCTTACGCTTTATGCAGATAGTGATCGTCCTGAGAGATATCCCTCCTCTAAGCCTCAAAGCTCCGTCAAATCTCTCCCAAACACAAAACCAACCAGTCAAAGTGAATCTCAGCCTCCCCGCTAGGATTCCACCATATTTCCCAGTTCCAAAATCCCAAAAAGAACAGTTGCCCTGTCCGAATCCAGACGCCAAATCCGCAAGAAGCAAGCAGTTGCTCCGCCCATTTCCCAGTGCCAGAAAGCAATTTTCGGAAGCAGTTACTCTGCTCGAATTTCCACAACAAAAAAAGCCTCCCTCTCCCAGAAGGATAGAGCGAGCACACCCCCCACGCTCTTAAAGGTAAGCCTTTAAGAGGTTTTTATAAAAAAATGATATTCCGATCGGCTCGATGTGAAAATATAAGCAGTTATGCTGTCCGGATTTCTATAAGAAAATAACACTAAAAAGAGTCATTATTATGACCAAATATTTATAAATATATTTGTAATTCCAAGAAGGAAGCGGCTGCAAGTTTGTAATAATGTAGATACAGATATATATATATATATATATATATATATGTTTAAATGTTTTATTCCATTTACTAAATAAATATAATAAAAACATATTTTAGTCAAAAACTATTTTTAAGACCGAAAGGGCGAGTTGGGTGCCTAACACCTTCTCACATCGTAACTTAGCCTTCGAACTCTTTTTAAAAACTCTGGTTAAGGGGACGTCTCAAACTTGAATCAATATACAAGCATTGTTCTCAAATAGTGATACATATATTATTACAGAGCTAGTGAGCCTTCCATGCATCCACAACAAGTATTCATCAATGGAAATACAAGTGATTGAACTAATTGCATTTCTTAAAAATCTTGATTCCTTTCCAACGGGACTCCATATAGAAAGAGTCGTCGTTCTGTGCATACACTCCGCACTTGGAAGGAATGAGAGGTACCTCCTCGGCCAGGCGCTTCAAACTTGAGAACCCCATCTATGTAAACTTTCACTTTGTTGGCATCTACGTCGTGTATTACGTTTAGCTTGAACCACCGGTTGTAGATGTGTGATACGATGACTGGATTCCGATAGTAGAAGAGCGAGCCGTTGTATGCTCGAAGCATTAGAGTGGTTGCGTGAGGAGGGCTTGAACCAAAGACCTGCATCACGCACACACCTGATGTTCCACAAGGCACGTAACCGTGTGCTTCAAATTGCCAAACACCCGAAGAGTAGTCGTATCCCTGGTTAGTAGTGAAATTAAATATGATTAATCAATGAGTGATGAACTTCACAAGCAAAAACGGGAATATGTTCATTTGGAAATCTTGAAGCAATGAATTTGTAATGATTAATTAATGAACGAGAAAAATAAAGATAATGGAGAAAAATAACCACAAATCTCGGAAGAAAGTGAATACGATGAAAACAATCACGAACTACAAAAGAAACCGAGATGTGTAGGCCTGAAAATTGAGTGAGTTGGGACCGGTAACGGTTCGAATCCATTATAACTCGAATATCAAACAAGTCAAAATGAGTCGAGTTAAAGCGGGTAACTAGTTAAAATAAGTTGACCCGTTTTAACCCAAAAATCTTCCCAAAACTCAATGTTTTTACAGAGTAAAAACAAACGGGTCAAAGCGAGTAACGGGTTCAACCCCTTTAAACCCGACTCGACGTAACTCCGTTATACATTTTAACCCAAAAATGTTAACGGATTGAGTTGAGTCCAGTAATTTTCACGTTGGATGGATGATTTAACGAAGTTTTGGGGTGTAGTTGTCAGATTTACACCCGTCACAAGTATACAAGCTACGATTGTTTTTACCTTTTATTTTTGACTTTGCCCATAAAAATAAGAAAAAACAATATGAAAAAAAATATATAATCTTACATATATTCCAATTTCGGTTCGCGGCTTGGTTCGACTGACGAGGGAATGAGGCTTATCAGTCTTGATCACCCACAATTTGTGAACGCCAGCAACGAAACTGTAACGCTGATCTAGTGGAATATCATAAGGCCTTTGAATTCGTAAATTGGATTGATTCAACGGTAGAGACACAAATCCTTTCGTTGGATCGACAGGTTTCCATCCTACTACTGTTTGGTGAGTAATAAGGACAGAAAGAATAATGGTGGTCAATGGAAAGAGAAACTGATCAGAAGCCATTTTTCTAGGTTTTCTTGGAGTGGTTTACTTGGAGTGAGTACAGAAGGAGTTGATGAGCCTGTCTCTATTTGCTGTGGACATTTATATACATTCTTGGAAGATGCTCAGAGGGGAAAACTTCTTTCGTTATACTATTACTCCATTCTTTTTTTAATTATTGTTCCTTTTGATTTAGTACACCATTTAAAAAAAACTGATTGTATTATAAATATTAATGAAATATGTGGTTTCTTTTAATGTTTTTAAACATGTGGACATAATTAAAGTAGGTGAAAAAAGTAAAGGTAAAGTGATAAAAATATTTTCCTAAAAAAGAAAGTTTTGGAAGAGAATAATTATTTTAGAAGTAAGTCTCCTGTAAGACCGTCTTACGGATCTTTATCCGTAAGACGGAACTCCACTCTCTTATAACTCAATCCACCGCCACACGGTGAGTCGAATAAAGAGAATTCGATTTATAAAAAATATACGTAAAACCATTTTATATAAGTTTTTACCTTATTTTAAAATAAATAAAAAATAAATGAAGACGATATTTTGAAAACAAAAGAAATATATAATTTCTTTCAAACCAGCTTGCCTGTACTTCAACTTACTCCGCTTTTCTGGAGAGTCCAAATGAACTCCACGCTTAGCTTACGCATTTGAGGTTTAGCGTGAGAACAAATCTGTTAAATTAACGTTAAAAATTATCTGGAGAGTCCAAAGGAACCGGTTTTTGATTACATAAGCAATTTGTTAATTTAAGGTTAAAAAGTAATACATTTAACGTTAAAAATTAGTATTTTTTAAAGGAAAAAATGATATTTTTTTTGAAGATGTAAAGTAATATATTTTGTGCTGAAAAATGACATAATTTATATTGAAAAGTGATACTTCTAATATTACAAAGTGACACTCTTCATTTATATACATGAGGGGCGACCCCGTAAATCCTTTAATTTCATCTTTAGTATCTATCATGTCTAAGTGTGAACTTCAATATCATATATATGTAGATATGACGTTAAGGTTATTGATGTATTCAAAATTAGTTGGATACATTGGGCTCTGGATATCTGGCTTTCAATATTATCTATAATTTCAAGATTTATACCTGTCAATAATGAAAAACACAAATTGTAAACTGGGCAGGAGTTTTCCTTGCAAAAGCGCTCCGGCGTATAAATTAGCAAAGCACTCTAATCAGTAAAAAATTTGACAGAGTTTTAGCTTATGTATAAGATAACGTATCTTCCTCCTTCGTTTTGAGGGGATTATATAGTCTATTTGGAGGGCTGAGATAACTACCCATTGAATGTAGGAACGTGTAGAGTGGGCACATTAATGACCACATTCAACTTAACGGCCACAACTTGAATGTGGAGACGGATTTCCCGGAGGTAACTGCCCACGTCCAAGACGATTGTTACTGAATTGCCGTGCACTGTGAGCATGTTTGCCTTGACCTTTCTACCTGCTCGCTGTATACTTGGAACCTTCCTTGCTACGTACTTGGCCCCAGCTCGCCGCACACTTGGCCCCCAGGCTTCCAGGGGATGGGTGATCGGCTATTAGGCCAAAGTGGTCAAAGACTGGGTGCTGCTCGCCCATGACTTGAACTTGGATCATGAGGAGTGCACGTGTTTTGCTTGTGATTAAAGAAAGCGTGTTGTGCACGTGACCGATGTCTGGGCCTGTTGGGCCGAGCAGCTTAGTTATTAACTAATATATTTGTATATTACTCCATCCGTCCCTAAATTATCGTCCTCCTTTCCTTTTTCGTCCGTCCCAAAATAATTGTCCACTTTGAAACTTACCTTTTTTAGAACATCATTTTTACCACTTTACCCTTACTTGTTCACTCTACTTTAATTATAGGCCACATATACATGGACATTAAAGGAAACTACACATTAAACCAATATAAATAATCAAGTCAATTACTTTTTCTTAAACTGTGCGTCGGGTCAACCCAGACGATTATTTAGGGACAAAGGGAGTACTAAATAAATCCAAAAAAATATTTTTATATTGTGTACAGTGATACCCCAAATTTGGGGTTCCATTGTACAAACCCCAAAATTTGGTATTGGTGGGGACCCATGGTATAAATTAATTTTCAATGATTTTGTAATTGTTAAAATTATTTATAATATGATATTCTTTATTTAAATGTATTAAAAAATAATAAATATCTAATATTAGATAATATAATATAATAAATAAATAAATAAATAATTATAATACAAAGTATTTTAAATTATTGAACATTAATAATTAAATAATTTATAATTAATTAACTTTTTCCAATTATTTGTATATATTATATACACATAAAAAATAAATAATTATTATACTAATTATAGAACACTAATTTCAAATTTAAACTAAAAAAATGCATAAATATTAAAATTATTAGAACATTTATAAACTTAAAATATTATGTACTTTTTTCTTGGTGGACAAGTTTCTCTAACTTGTAGGATTAAATGTTTATTTCCTTAACAACTTTTTCATAATCCTAACATTGTCTTGTTGAGTTGTTTTCTTGGTAGACAAGTTTCCTAGGAGCTCTATAAAAGAAAAATGTTTTAGTCCACACTCTTCGTGTTCTTTTGATTTGTTGATATATTAAGGAGTATTTAGCATAGATTTGTACATCTTTTCACTTAGGAGTTTTCGTAATGATTTCCACTCTCTAAACGGTTTGTTTTCATATTGTAATTGTAATTTTTTAATCTAGTGGAACACTACTAGAAACAGTGCCTTCAGCGACGGAATTCTTAGCGACGGAAATTTTCCGTCGCTGATTAGCGACGGAATTTTACCTTTAGCGACGGAATTTTGCATCAGCGACGGAATTGACCATCAGCGACGGAATTTTCCGTCGCTGAAGGCCACCTTTAGCGACGGAATCAGCGACGGAATTGAACATCAGCGACGGAATTTATCAGTGACGAATTTTCCCGCTAAAGGTCCTTGGCGACGGAATTTTCCGTCGCTGAAAATAAATAGAAATTAATTTCTGAAATATTCAGCGACGGAATTTTCCGTCGCTAAAGGTCACCTTCAGCGACGGAATTTTCCGTCGCTGAATATTTCAGAAATTAATTTCGGTTTTATTTTCAGCGACGGAAAATTCCGTCGCTAAAGGTAACCTTTAGCGACGGAAATTTTCCGTCGCTAAAGGATTTTAAAAATTAATAAAAATTGAATTTCAGCGACGGAAATTTCCGTCGCTAAAGGCTTTTAAAAATTAATTAAAATTGAATTTCAGCGACGGAAAATTCTTTAAAGGCATTAAAATTTAATTAAAATTGAATTTGACGGAAATTTCCGTCGCTAAAAAGCGTTAAAATTTAATTAAAATTGAATTTAATGACGAAATTTCCGTCGCTAAAGTATTTTTAAAAATATTAATTTTTAATTTTTAAAAAATAATTAATTTTAATTTCAGCGACAGAAATTTCCGTTGCTAAAGGATTTTAAAAAATAATTAAAATTTAATTTCAGCGACGGAAATTTCCGTCACTGATAATGAAAAATTAAATTGAATTCTAATTAATATAAAATATCAAAAATATATGAAATTAAATTGAAATTAAATTAAAATAATATTTGAAATGTTAATTTAATAATATAATATCAATAATTAAAATGATTAGCATCAATATAATTACAAAAAATAAAACATTCAAATTACAACTTAACTTAACTTAACTTAACGTAACATAACGTTAACTTAAATTGAAATTAAATTAAAATAATATTTGAAATGTTAATTTAATAATATAATATCAATAATTAAAATGATTAGCATCAATATAATTACAAAAAATAAAACATTCACATTACAACTTAACTTAACGTAACGTTAACTTAAATTGAAATTAAATTAAATTAATATTTGAAATGTTAATTTAATAATATAATATCAATAATTAAAATGATTAGCATCAATATAATTACAAAAATTAAAACATTCACATTACAACAACTTAACGTAACGTTAACTTAAATTGAAATTAAATTAAAATAATATTTGAAATGTTAATTTAATAATATAATATCAATAATTAAAATGATTAGCATCAATATAATTACAAAAATTAAAACATTCACATTACAACTTAACTTAACGTAACGTTAACAAATTGAAATTAAATTAAAATAATATTTGAAATGTTAATTTAATAATATAATATCAATAATTAAAATGATTAGCATCAATATAATTACAAAAATTAAAACATTCACATTACAACTTAACTTAACTTAACGTAACGTTAACTTAAATTGAAATTAAATTAAAATAATATTTGAAATGTTAATTTAATAATATAATATCAATAATTAAAATGATTAGCATCAATATAATTACAAAAATTAAAACATTCACATTACAACTTAACTTAACGTAACGTAACGTTAACTTAAATTGAAACAAACAAAAAATTAAATTAAAATAATATTTAAAATGTTAATTTAATAATATAATATCTAATCTAATAACGTAACGCAACTTAAACTAACTTTCTAGCTAACTTAACATAACTTAACTTAGCTAACTTAACTTTAACTTAACTTAGCTTCTTAACTTAACTTAACTTAACGTAACATAACTTAACTTAGCATAACGAACGCAACTTTAACTTAACTTAACTTAACTTCTAACTTAACTTAACTTAACTTCAACATAACGCAACTTAACTTAACTTAATCTTAACGTAACTTAACTTAACTTAACTCTAGCTAACGTAACTTAACTTAACGCAATATGCAAATTTAACTTTAACTTAATGTAACGCACTAATCTCACAGCTAAATCTTAACTTAACTTAACGCAACATAATCTAACTTAACATAACTAACTTAACTTAATTTAAATCTAACATAACGTAACTTAACTTACTAACGTAACGTTACTTAACCAGCTAACTTAACTTACCAACGTAACATGAATCTCTTGACTTAACGAATCTCTAACTTAACTTAACTTAACTTAACGTAACGTAACATAATTATAACATGAAAAACACGTTACGCTTATTGACGAAATGGTATAATGGAGCACGATGGACCATTATAACATAAAAACATGTATAATGGAGCACGATAGACCATTATAACATGAAAAACACGAACTTAATACGTAACTGGATTTAAAATGGTATAATATACGATGGACCATTATAACATGAAACACGCTACGCTTATTGACGTAAATGGTATAATGGAGTACGATAGACCATTATAACATGAAACACATGCTAATAGCGAAATGTATAATGGAGTACGATAGACCATTATAACATGAAAACACGCTTACGCTATCATGCAAATGTTATAACGGAGCATTAAACATTGTATAACTAAACGTAACGTAATTAACGAAAACGTAACGCAACTTAACTTAACTTCTAACTTACCTTAACTTTACTTAGCTAATCCCAACTTTAACTTAGCTAACTTAACTTAAAACGTAACGTAACTTAATCCTTAACATAACATAACTTAACTTTAACTTAACTTAACGAACTTAACTTAACTTAACTTAACTTAACTCTAACTTAACTTAACTTAACTTAACTTAATCTCAACTTAATCTCTAACTTAACTTAATCTAACTTAACTTCTTCTAACTTAACTTAACTTAACTTAATCTCTAACTTAACTTAACTTAACTTAACTTAAATTTTAACTTAACTTAACTCTAACTTAACTTAACGTAACTTAACTTAATCTTAACGTAACGCAACTTAACTTAACTTAACTGCAACTTAACTTCTTAACTTAACTTAACTTTAACTTAACTTAACTTAACTTAACATAACTTAACGCAACTTCTTTAACTTTAACTTAACTTCTTAACTTAACTTAACTTA
>JABEVN020000842.1:0-27821 GCA_013146195.2 Codonopsis lanceolata | reverse complement strand
TGTCCTCGTGAAAGCTAGCTGGATTAATTCAGCTTATTTCCATATATTATTTGAATTAATCCAAGTCATTCTACGACATGTCAGCCCAGAAAGCAACTTTCAGCAGGAAGGCCTTTTAGTCTGAGAGCGATTAATAAGCGAAAAGCAGGCCGTCCAGCTTCATCTCTCGGATCACGACACCAAATCGCCCACCTTTTTTGAAGATCTCGGAAATATGATTATACTGCTCTAGATATACGTGAAGGCGAAAATCCTTGATGACAAACCCATTATGCATTTAATGCATTTATGAATAAATTTGTTAAAGTCTTCGTCCTCTCCAAGCAGTTCTTTTGAAATGCACATGCTTTAAATACGCCATTGAAGGCTGGAACAAGCAGAGAACAAGCTGCATAGAATCAATCGAACACTTAAAGAATTGCTCTGAATCTTCACAACTCAAGTCTTTCGGCTTCAGTGCATTCAATAGATCCTCAAGCAGATCTAGAAGTCCTCGTCAACAACAAGAAAACTGCTCTTCAGCATTTATTGCTTTATTCTTCTTTTTGTTAACTTCCATTAACTATACTTACACTTGAATTAAATATCTTGTATTTTACAGATATTTAATTCCCTAGACAAACACAAGTCAATATTTTGTACACGATCCATTAGGGATATTCTTTGTAATTGATCTAAGTGGAAAACATAGTGCACATTTTAAATCCAAGGTTACTGCCTTGGTGGTGGACGTAGCACTCATTATAGTGTGAACCATCCCAAAATACTTGTGTTATTTCCTCTTTGTCTGTCTATTTATTGAAGGCTGCTTAGTTTCTTTGTTTATATTATCCATTTCGAGAACTTAAGTAATCTGTAAAAGGTCTACTGGTAGTCCTTATCGGCAGACACGGAACAATTTTCTTGAAGGTCTTCATTATTTGATTCTTTTCATAGATTGCAAGTAACTTTCAAGGAACTTACTTTAAAAGTTTTAAAGTGTTAATAAGCTATTCAACCCCCCCTTCTAGCTTATTATTGTGCTCATTGGGACCCACACCGTGCCTGGAGGAGATGTGACTGCTCGCGAGCTTGCTACGGTGGAGGGTTGCTCGCCGTTCAGCCAGAGCCACCCCTGGGATGTTAGGAACATCTCGCCGATCGTGTCCCTTGGTCTCATGAGGAGCTCGGTTCGGCGGTTCCTCGCAATAGGCCTGCCGAAGCACATTCTTACGGAGGTGTCAGGAATATCAGGGATTTGGTCCAGGACCTCTTTGAAGCGGGTCAAGTATGAGAGCACTGTCTCTCCACTTTTTTGTTTCACGCTGCACAGGTCTGTCTCACTTTTTGGGAGGGCACCTGCCGAGGCGAACTTTTTCAGGAAGGCCCCCTTGAAGTCATCCCAACAGGTGATAGAGTCATGGGCTAACCCATTGTACCACCGTTGGGCCTCCTTCTTCAGGGTTCCCGCAAATACTAAGCACCATATATCGTCGAGTTTGGTCATTATGATCATTTTTAATTGAACCACGACATGATCCGGCTGCCAGGCTACGGGTAGTCTTCAAGTATGGAATCTTCACTTTGAGGGCACCTCCACTTCTCTTATACGTTTATGAGCGACCCTCCTATTTTCTTGCGTGTTAGTTCCGTGCTGTCGGAGCTTTTAGTTTCTCCATCCATGCCCTTATCTCTCGGCATCCGTCATTGGATGCGGCCGAGCCTACGGCTTGTGTGGGGATGGCGTTGGCTCCCTTGTCTGTCTGAGGTACCCCGACCTCTTCCTCGGCCGTATTTCTTATTGGGGACCCCAGGCGAGCCTCTTTTATGAGTTGGCGAGATGCATGTCGGGATCTGGAGAGAGCTTTGTTGGTTGAAGACTGGGCATAGGGTTGGGACTCACTTTCCTCGCTATGAGCCGGACGGTTATCTGTATCGAGGGGGAACCTTAGGCGAGAATGAATGCTCGTCCTAGACCCCTCGCCGACCATCCTTTTGCCGAGCCTTGACTTGACATTGGTGGCAAATTTCGCTCTTTGGGTTTGCCTCCACCCTTTGCGGTGTGTTGCGGGTGCTTTGCACGTTGATTATGGGCTCGGGTTCTCGGACTCGAGCTTTTTGCCGCAGTTCGTGCATTTTGGTCTCGGCCTCCTGTATCTTTGTGTATAGGGTTCTTTGGTGCTCCCGCCGTATTCCCCGGTCCACGTTTCTGAGCCGTAGGTTTATTCGCTTTGTCTTGAGGTTGTTCCTCCTCGTTGGCTCTGGAAGACTTCGACTTGATGAATCGTCGTCTCGGTCGGCGTCTATACTTGTTGTTAGAGAGTCGTTTGGTCTTCGTTGGGCCCCTTGCCTTCAGACCGAGGCGCCGGAGTCCTTTCTCGCTGAGATCGTGGCCCTCGCCTCTTCCCTCGTTGGCTTTACCGGTTCTTTTAAGGCGGGTGGATGCAGCGGGGTGACGTTTTGAGGCTTGCTTTTTGATTTCACCATCCTTTCTCGCTTGTGGACACCGTGGATCGAGAAAGTCGTTTCGACTAAGAATGTAACCAAACCGATCACGCGATTTTGGTGGTGACCTTGTCTTGTTGTCACATTTGAGGCTAGATGAGGTGGGCTCCACGCTTGTCTTCCGGCTACTGCACAAAGTAAACAAATAACACCGTTAAGGAGTCGAGGCGGCCCGACTAGAACCCTCCGGTGTGAGAGTAAGATCTTCGGTAGAAAATGGGTAATAAATGTGCCGTGATATTTGCTTGATAAGAGGTTGTGATAAGGGAGTTTAGATATCTCAGAAATTATTTACCTTTACAATAAATGTGTGTCCTCTATTTATACCTGATCTTCCTATCGACGTGGCGGCTGGTCATTGGGGAACATATTGCGGCGGTCATTAAATACGCTGATGGTCTCGTTAAATAAGTGGCGTTTGTCGCTTGGGAGTGGGTGGTTGCGTGTAGCGGTTTCACCGGGCCTAGGGAAGCTTCTTTGTCAGACCGGGTGATGATTGATCTAACGCCGAGGCCGAGCGGTCTTGTGATGAGGTGCTATTACCGCCGAGGCCAAGGGTACTGAGGACCACTTTAGTGGGCGAGGCCGAGGGTGGTGGAAATCATTATAGTGCCCGGGGCCGAGGGCATTGGTAGCCATTCTGACTAGCCGAGGCCAAGGGTGTTGGAAGCCGTGGTTTGTCCGTTACTCGTCTCCAGGAATCTCACGTTATCTCGGGGTTGTATGTTTCTATGGTTTTGCTGTTAGTGGTTTTTTAACTGGGGCCATTATTGTGCCAATGATCATTTCCTCGGTTTAATCCTTTCATATCTATTTTGTTTTTGAACTTCTGAAGAAAACTTTCTCCTTTTTTTATTTTTTTGGAACATTATTTTTATTATTTTTTTGAAAAATCGATTTATTTTTTTCTTTGCTTTGAGTAAATGAGTTTCTTCTTACTTTTTTGAAAAGAGATGATTTTTTTTTAATTTTGGAAAACGAATTTCCTTCTTTTTTTTTTTTTTCTGAAAGAGTGAATTTTTTTTAAAGAATGAATTTTGTTTTGTTTTGATTTTTTTAATTTGAAAAAAGAATTTTTTGGTTTTTTTAAAATATTGAAAGTTATATATATACAAGAAGCCAAAGAAATATAATAGAGAAAAAAAAAACAAGCATATTGATATTAAAGGAAATATTTTTTTTTTGTTTTTTGTTTTCAAAGATTGAAAATTATATACATAAAAGAAGCCAAAGAAATGTAACAAAGAAAACACAAGCATATTGATAACTTCACAGAATGTAAGTCTAGCCCTCTTTTTGTTTTTTTATATTTTTTTTAAAAATACAAATAAAAACAACCTCTTCGGCAGAGTCGCCACTGTGAGTGCGTCGTTTTGAAATTTTTCCGCTACTGAAAAGCGAGTGATTTCAAAACTTAAAGTGCGTGAAATACGTCTGGCCTCATTTGTAGACTCGAAAAATGTGTTACATATTCGCCACCGCTACTTTATGGTTAAAGAGAGAAAAACCAAAAATACCAGAATATATGAGTTTGAGTGCTAAGTTACAAGTTAGGAAGGGGTTCGACACCCAACTCGCCCTTTCGGTCTCACAATGAGTTTGTCAATATGCTTATTTATTTTATACACATTGGTTTAGAAAAGATACAGTTATATTCGACAGAAAGAAATAAAAAGAAATTACTTTACATTTACTAAAGAAAAGAAAGCAAAATTACAACTGAAATAATACAACTTAGAGAATAATTACAACATTTTTATAAGCTATTTTAAAAATAAAATAGTTATTCTAGTAAGAAACTTTTTTTATATTTACATGCATAAGTAGGAAAGAAACTTATTAAATAATAAGAAACATAATTATTATATTTAAAGTTTGTTCAGAAAAGAAACTAATTAAAGTGCAAGAGATTATAACTACTTTATATTAAAGTACATACATAAGAAGAAACTAATTTAAACAAGAAGGAAATATATCTATTATTACATTTAAAGTAAGAACAGAAAATAAACTAATTTAAACAGAAGAAAATGTTAATATTATTACATTAAAGTAAGAACGAAAAGTAAACTAATTTAAACAGGAAGAAAATGTAACTATTTCTAAATTAAAGTAAAGGCATGAAAAGTAAAGGAAAATTTATAACAGTTACATTTTAGAGATATAATTAATGACTTTGTTTAGATTATAATAATAACTTATTTTATAGCCTTTTTATAATATAAATTTTACCATCATAATGACTTAATTATTTTATGTTATTTATTATATTTTTATACAGCTTAAACGAAGATGAGAATAACTTAAGTACCTACCTTTTGAAGTGTGAGGGTTATAACTCGGACCAACTTTGCTTAGGTAGGCTTTTAGGTGTGCTTGCTCTGTCCTTTTGGAAGAGGGAGTCTTTTTGTTGAATTTTGGGCAATGTAGCTGCTTGTTTTAGTTGTTTTTCACCTTAGAATCCGGACGGCACAACTGATTGTATTTGTCTGAAGTGTCTTGATGTCGAGTCTGAAATCGAATAGCGTAACTACTTGCTTTGGCTTGATGTCGCGTCTGAAATCGGGCAATGCAACTGCTTGCTTTTGGCTTTTTGGAGCCGGTCAATAGGGTGGGAACCTAATCGGTTGACTAGGTTTATATTTGATCGGTGAGTATAAGTGTTTATGAAGGATTTTGGCAGCTTAATAGCACTTTCAGATTTATCTGAAAACCTTCTGCGTATAATTTCTCCCCGTTCTGAACTCTCCGTCCCCTTTTTGTGTTGAGCAGAGGTCTGTATTTATAGGCTGAATAAATTTAACCGCGAAGGTAAGCAGCATATATTTTATGTTGTGCTTTGATATGTTGTACCCTGCACTGAAAAACTTGTACCAAAGAGCAAAACATAGGACACACAAAACAATTTTGGGCGCCCCCTACTACAATTTTGGGAGTAGCCCCCAAAATTTTAGTAGGCTGCTCCCTTTTTTGTTTTTTCTTTCATTTTTTGATACTTCTCTATTTTCTATTCATTGTTTGTTTGTTTTCTTTCTTGTTTCTTCCTTTGTCACTTTGAACCCCATGAAAGTTAACGTTCATTAATCCTTTTGACTGTATTTAACATTTTATAAAATATCTCAAATAAGGATACGGAATTGGGGCATCTACAACATACATCATCGAGCGAGCTAGACTCATAAGCAATCAGAGACACATACCTGGCTTCCCATGCATTCCCAGCAAGCAGCCTGGCTCGTACCTGACTTCATATGCATTCCCAACATGCAGCCTCCTGCCCGTCGTGTGGGGTTCAAGAGCCTAGCGAGAAGGAAGATATTTCAGAAAGCATGACCAACCCGTCTAGTTACACGCTAACGATCATCCAGAACGTGGGGAGTTAATGCCAAGAATTATGCCCCCACGTTCCGGACGTAGCCATGGATGTGCCCGCTTTCCACGCTTGTTCAGTTAATATCCACGTCCAAGCCCTTAACACTGGCCCTATATAAACTCTTCTCTTACAAAGGGCTCTGTACGTTCACAAGTTTACAGACTAAAACTTTGTCAAAATATATATACGCAGTTGCTAGATTATTTATTATCACACCGGATAGCTTTTGTAGGGAAAACCCCTACCTAGTTCAAGTTTGTTCTTGATTTCTTTGACATATTTGGGCCTCACATTACGGATATATTGAAAGCTAGATATCCAGTTATCCCAACCCAGTGTACCCACATTATTTCGGATACATCAATTTTTATCATTTTGCATTTTGTTTACTTTAATAATGGCCTTTTTCGTCTATCATATATTTTTTAAAAAATATACATTATATCAATATTAATAATTAAGTCAATTATTTTTTCTTAATCCGTACGTCAAGTCAAAAAAGATAAAAGTGACGGACAAAGTATCGTATTTTATAAAGACATCTTCATCATTCCACTTGTCTACTTTATTGCCGAAGATGATTAATAACAATTTTATCTCCGTCTAATAGAAACATTTATCAAACACGTTTTTGTTTCTAATTTAAATCAGAAAAAAATAAAAACAAAGTAAAATAGAAATATTTGAAACAAAATAAAAAAATAGTTGAAGTATCTAAAAAAAACTTTTATTAGCTTCTAACAAGTAAATTGAAGACTTCACCTTCTGCAATAACTCTCTCTCTCTCTCACTCTCTCTCTCTCTCTATATATATATATATATATATATATATATATATATATATATATATATATATATACTAGTCTTCGTGCCCATGTCTATGGCACGGCACAAGTGGAGGATGTCAGCAATGGAGAAAAAAATTAAAACATTTATTTGTAATTTTATTTAAAAAAACAGATACGGTACCTTTTTAGACATTTTAAAAAAAATGGTTAAACAAAAAAAGATGAATCCACCCTTCTTAATAACATTAAAAATCGGAAGAATGTTTTATACACTCAATTTAAATTATTATTATCACTTCTATTAATTTAAATTGACTATTTTTCAATTTAAAATTTTAGTATTTTTCTTAACTTTGTAAATAATTATTTTTATTCTTAAATAGGACAACAATACTAATTGGAATTATACCGATTCAAAGAGAGGAGGTGGAGAGAACATGTGAGAAGGGGTGTGTAGGGGTTGCTCAACCGCCGCTCAACCGCACATGAAATCTAAACGAACAGATCGTAGGATCTCGATAAACGATTGATCTCAACCCCTCATTATTTTTATCAATTTTCCAAGACCTATCAGAATATAGATATATATATATATATATATATATATATATATATATATATATATATATTATTATTATTTTTTCCTTTAAAACATTGAAAAAGGTTGGCCAAAGTATTAAAGTTGTAAAAGAGCATTCAAGTCTTACATTAACTTTAGTACTTTTCAATTATTGGTAACTCTCTCACCTCTTACTCTTAGCTATTGAAAGCTTCGTGGATAAGCTACATTCCAAGTTTAGAGTCTTTTATGCACACTCACGTTTGTTCCATGACTAGTCACGACTCACGAATGGTTTGCTTTGCAACTTCCTTTTGAGCAACGATCCGTTTGTTTCACGCAAAAAAATGATTTTTGAAAAATGAAAAGATTTTATTTTTAGGTGTTTAGTAAATTTTTTGAAAATATTTCAAAAAATATTTACGAGTGTTTGACAAATATACGAAAAATGTTATGAAAAACAATATATGAATAAATATAAAAAATATGTTTTAATATTAATGTATATATTCAATATAAGATAATGTTGAAGTTTAAGTAGTTTTTCTTTAATAGCTCTCAATTTATCATTAGTAGTATTAAATCAATAAGATCAATCTTTTTTTTAATATCATAATTATGAATAAAAAATTTGATAATTGATATGAAAAATGAAGGTTTTAAAATAGAAAATGAACAATGTTTAGGATGTTCCTAGAAAATGTTATGGAAAACTATATATGAATAAATACAAAAAAATACTCCCTCCGTCCCTAAATAATCGTCCTAGTTGACCCGGCGCACAGTTTAAGGAAAAACAATTGACTTGATTATTTATATTGGTTTAATGTGTAGTTTCCTTTAATGCCCATGTGTATGTGGCCCATAATTAAAGTAGAGTGAAAAAGTAAGAGTAAAGTGGTAAAAGTGATGTTCTAAAAAGGTAAGTTTCAAAGTGGACAATTATTTTGGGACGGACGAAAAAGGAAAGGAGGACGATAATTTAGGGACGGAGGGAGTATTATAATATTAATGCACATATTGAATATAAGATAGTGTTGAACATTAAGTAATTTGTCTTTAGTAACCCTCAATTTATCATTAGTGGTATCAAATCAAGGTTTATATTTTTTCAATCTCACAATTACAATTTTTTTTTGATAATTGATATGAAAAAAAAATTTAAAATAGAAATTTGACAATGTTTACCCTAAATAATATAGTTGACACTAATTTTAGGACATAATGATTATTTATTAAAATTATAATTTATAAATAGTGTGCGCAAACTTCATTTATATTTCTAAACAATTTATTTTTTAGTGAAATATTGTGTGTGTAAGTAAATATGTGTAATTGTGAAAGGGGGCGGAGGGTGCTCGAACATTTGGAAAATGACTTACGGAAAATGAATCCATAAGTCATTTTCCGGAAAGAAGCCTTCATTTTCCTTTGACTCGAAAACTTTTTACGTAATATTTTCTTAAGGTTACCAAACACCGGAAAATGAGGAAAACGTTTTCCGAAAATTATTTTCAGTGAAACAAACTGAGCCTAAGTCTCTTGTAAAACGGTATTATGGATCTTAATTCGTAAATGAAACCTCACTCTCTCACAACTCGACCCATCAACACACGGTAAATCAGATAAAGATGATCCGACTTATAAAATATATCTTTAAGACAGTCTTACCTAAATTTTTGCATTTTTTTTAAGCACAACATGCTTTAAAAAAAAGGACAAACGACACAAATGGTTCCTGTAAAATTGTAATTTTCGAATTTTTCCGACCTGTAGTAATTATTTTCGCGGGATTGATCCTTCCGTCCAATTCTATTTATTTTTTACCGTTAAGTTCAACCACGTGCATCTCACGTGATTTTTAGCAAGGGTAAATTTGTCTTTTCAACTGAAGAAAATATAGGGACCATTTTGCAAAAATCTAATTTCAAGGGTCTAGTTGTAATATCTTCTCCTTCCTCCTCCACTCCGGCCCTCAACCATATCACAACTCTTAGCAACAGTGAGCCCTTTGTTTCAAACAAAAGAAAGCCATGTTTCTTTAGCGGTAGTGCTCGATAAAAAAATTTGAGGATGGTGAACAAGCGACTCAAAAATTGCTCAATCTAAAGTAGTTAAATCCCATAAAACATTTTGAAATTAAGATTTTATTTTCTTTTATATTGAAACTCAAATGAACTCTGTTTTTGTCAAAACATTTATAAGTGGGTCTCTCTCTCTCTCTCTCTCTCTCTAGTCCCTCTTCACTACCTCAAACCCACCATTATTCACTAGGGCCATGACTTTGAAGATGTCGTTAGAAGCCTCGCTACTGCCTATTGAAGAAACTAAACAAACAAAGGAAATAAGGAATGTTTTTGAGTAATTGAACAATCGAGGGATCTGGGTTTCACTTGTGTCTACTGAGAATTTGAAAATGGTGTTCGGCGGATTGGCGGTACACATTGAGTCAGAGTTGTGGGGATGAGTCAATGAGGCAAAGCTTCTTCAACGCGAAAGAGACGCCAAAGAGCTTCTTCATCGCAAGACATAGAGATGAATTAGTAGAAGTAGAAAAGTGAATTTAGAGAGTAAGAAAGGTTAGAATGAGAGAGAGAGAGAGAGAGAGAATAGGAAGAGAGTGGTGGGAGCCTGGGAGAACTGGAGGATATAAATATGGGTGGCAGCAAAATATGAGTGATGTGGCACACTTTCATTGGGATCGAGACCCACATAATGTCCCAATGAGAGTATACCACATCATAGAGTACACATATTTTGGTGCAAAATGAAAGTGACCCTAGCATTGCCCTATAAATATTGACACATACATATAATTATTGTTTCTGTCTTTCTTTTTATTCTTTTTTTATTCAATTTCTTTTTGTCCAATAAAGTAGACTGACAAATTTACCACTTACCAAAATCACATGATATGCACATAGGAAACTTAACAGACAAAATTGGATGAAATGACCAATTTCGTGAAAATTTTGAGCTCAAGGACTAATTGCGAGCAATCGAGACCAATATCGAGAAACTCAAATTTTAGGGGCACCATTTGTTTTGTTTGCCCTAAAAAAAACGTGTTTTGATTTTTCACAACAACCTAGCTATTTAAGATTTAAAAAAAAACGTGTTTTCATTATTTTTTGTTGTTAAATGGCTTAGGGCGAAATTGAAAATGCATTTTGTGTATGCTATATTAAGCATCCCCTTTTGTAATTTTCTATTGATGTTTCTCATGGTTATGGGAGAGAGAGAGACTGAGTTATCTTTCAAGCACTATTATTTAAATCTTTGGTTTCAAGGACTACATTAATTACCTACATTTTATTCTCCACGTTTTCAAAAGTTTGTCATGTTTGACCAAAAATGTAGAATTTTTTTTAAAAAATTAACTTTATTATAAATATTAGAATAATATGTATTTTTCGAGGTTATATACGTGAAAGTCAGACCATCAATTAAAGTGAAAATGATAACAAATGTAAAATGGTAAAAGTAACTTCTAAAAAATGAAATATTATAAAGTAAACTTTTTTTTGGAACGAACCAAAAAAGTAAATGATTCATTTTTTGGAACTGAGGAAGTATGTACAGTAATATAATAGGGATAATTCTAAAAATTCAAAATTATATAATACAAATTTCAAAATTAATCATTAGCAAAAACTTATGAAAGACGATCTTATGAGTATTTTCTACAAGGCGAATCCCTTGATCCGACGTATCGTGTGTTGAAGAGCTGAGCTGTGAAGTAATTGAGCTCCGAAAATCTATAAGACGGTCTCGCATTAGACTTACTCTTAATCAATTGAAACTAGGGGTGTACATCAAAACTATGGAACCGAACCAAACCAGTCAGTTTCGTTCGGTTTGGGTCTAAGACGATTTGATTTTAGTTTCAAAAATTAAAAAATCAGTCGGTTCGGTTCACATTATTTGATATCGAACCAAACAAACCAAACCTATATATTTTTATTTATTATTATATATTCCATCTGTCTCAAAATTATTGTCATGCTTTCTTTTTCGTCCATCTCAAAATAATTGTCTTGTTTGAAACTTCCTTTTTATGACAACACTTTTACCACTTTATCCTTATTTTTTATCATGCTTTAAGTATGAGCCACATACATATGAACTTTAAGGTAAACTACACATCAAACTAATATTAATAATCCAGTTAAATATGTTTTCTTAAACCGTTCGCCAAGTCAACTCAGACGATAATTTTAGGGTGGAGGGAGCATATATATTTATAATATTTGTTAACTATTTTGACCGTTGGATCATCTGATATGCATAATCTAGGGCTCTTGATTTAGCCATTCATATTATATATATATATATATATATATATCTATATATATATATATATATATATATATATAATAGTAGTATTATATATATATATATATATATATATATATATATATATATATATATATATATATATATATATATAATAGTAAAAGTATTTTATTTTAACACTTTTGAAAAATACATCTATTATATTAATAATAATAATAGAAGTCTTTTATCTTAAAACTTTTGAAACCAAACCAAATCTAAATTGTTGGATGGCTTTTTTTTTCGTTGTTTGTGTTTATGTTGGAATTTGCATTATTTTATTTATGATAAATTACTTATAATAGGTTATTTTATAATGTTTGATGTTAATTCCAAATTAAAATATTTTTTTTATTTTTTTGTTAATGTTGGTTAAATTGATTAAAAGAATTTATATACATCACAAAATCGAACCAAATCAAACCGTGTGGTTCAATTCAATTTGGTTTCAAACCTTATTATGTTCAGTTTGAAAATTTCAGAACCAATGGTTGGATTTTTGATTTTGGCATAAATCAAACCAATGCGAACCAAATACACCTCTAATTGACAAATAAACTTTTGTAAAAGAAAAAAAAGGGGTTAAATTAGAAAATGTAAACACTTGTGTAAACCTATGGGTAACAACAAAACTTGAGAGGGCCATCAACAAAAAAGCCAAAAACTTTAATAAAGTTATGGGACCATAAAAATTGGGTCATATGGGTTGGATCCATATGGGTCACGGGTAAATGCGAATTAGGATTTTAGAATAATTTAATTAGAATCATTGAAAAAATAAAATTTGTATCACGTAAAAGTGAAGATAATAAAATTATTAAAACAAGGGTATTAATTGAAGGTCCAAATGTCTTTTGAAATTATTGACGATGATGAGAAATACAGTGATATGAATGATGCAAGGATTGATTAATTGTGAAAAAAATTATTAATTAATTTTAATTATAAAAGATTATATATTACTTTCTCCTTTTCGGGTAAAGAGTTCCTGTTTGAAAGTTAATTTTTTTAAAATAACACTTTTATGTCATAATTTTTGAAAGTTGATACTTTAGGTGAAACATTCCCGAAGTGTAATAGTTGACTCTTTGCACGGAACGAAGAGAGTGATTTTTTTTTTGATGAATCATGGAATACTTTATGTTAGTTTTTTACGTGAATTTGCAAAAAAGAATTGTATTATTATTTTATTTTGTTTTTGAATTGTGTCAAAAAAAATTGGTGGGTTGACTCAACTGATCTGACCTACAAACCATATTGGGTTGGACTGGGTTCACATTTTTGTGACCCATCACCTTGGTGGGTCAACCCGCCTCGCCCCATTAAATTGTGAGTTTCCATGACCTGGGTTGACCCACCTACCAACCCACATTAATTATCATCTCTAATGGTGGGTTTAACATCTGGACAACAATTTTTGAAGAATTAAACTATAACTTAAGAAATCTTGGTCTTTGAAAAATAATGAAATTGAAATTAAAGCTAAGTTGATTTAGGCCATATATGCGTTTCTCCTCCTACGATGCACGATGTTCCCTCTCCTCCATTCCTTCTATCCTCCCCCTTCTCCCTCCTCCTCCTCCTCCCTCCCCCACACTATCTGCCTCCATGTTTTCCCTCTCCCTCCTTCTCTCTCCATCCCACCCTCTCTTACTATTCTCCCTCCTTCATACTCCTTTTGTAACTTCCTACCCCCAATTCTTTTTTCACCTTCCCTCTCGTACGATACGTCCCCCTCTTTTCCCATCACTCCTCCCTTCTTACCCTATTTTTTCCCAATCTTCCCCACAATCACATTGGTAAAATAACAAAAAAATGATTTAGAATGTTCGGACCTGGTTAACCGAACAACATTGTGTTGTTCGGTTAGAGCTGGTCGAACAACACTGAGTTTAATATATTTTTTTATCAAAATTCTATTGTTCGGTTACCATTGGTTGAACAAAATTGTGTTGTTCGCTAGAGCTAACCGAAAAACGCAGTTTTGTTCAGCCATTGGTGGCCAAACAATATAAATTATTTTTAAAAAATCAAACTCAATGTTTTTCGGCCGCTCTAACCGAACAATACAATGTTGTTTTGCCAACCAAGTCCGAACATTCAAAATAAAAAAAAATTTGTTTCGGTGGTGGTTGGAGGAAGAAAAAAAACAGAAGGATATGGAGAAAAAATCTCATTGCAGGGAAGAAAAGAGGATTGAGAAGAAAAGAGATGGAGTGATGGGAAGGAGAGAAGAAGGGAGAGAGAAGGGAAAGGGAAAACTGGGAGGCAGGCAGTGGGGGGATGGATGAGGGAGAAAGGAGAAGGAATGCCTGGTGCACCGTGGGAAAAGAAAGGGAGGAGAAGGAATGGGGTATAATTAGTTGGGGAGAGTTAATTGAAAGGGCAAAATATGGAGTTAACAATTCTGGGGTGTCTGCTTATAGGAATTAGGGTCTATATAGCGTAACCCATAAATAAATAAAGGTGTTGGATAATGATTAATTGAGTTTTATGTTATCTAATTGTTTCATTTTAATTAATTATTTGTTTTGCCTTTCTTGGTATTTACTTTGATTAATTATTATTGTTACACCTTTTATAGAAATGTTATTTTGGAGATTATATTTAATTGGTTTTTAGGGTTTATGAATTGTTAGAATATTATGATTTTGTATTCTTGTTAACATGGTTGTGTTTGTGCCGTTTATCTTATGTAACAAGACACGACTGAACTACTTTCATTTTGGTAAGGAATCCTTCTCCAATGGTAAGTCCATTTATGTTAAGTCCTATTTTATTGCACTACCCTAATAACTCTTTTATGGCAAGTTGTTTTCTTATTCTACAAAGTTTCTAGGTCACGAGGTGCAAGTATAAATAAGAGAGGACGTAGCCCTATAGAAGCTGTGATGAATACTGAGCAAAGATCATACGCAAAATTATTAAAGAGAGAGATATTAAGAAGGCTGCTGCTAACTAGTGAATGAATTGTCAGATGTGCTATCATCGGAGGCTTCATTCATCTCAGTCCAGTACAGTGCTTACAGTTTGCACTCGATGTTGTCTTGTGTTTTAATTACATAGATTACATTAGTTTGATAGGTTGGGTGTTGTGTTCTTAAAAGTGATTATCTGCTATCTGGGAGAGCTTTTCATAAATTCCCCTTTATTAGTTTCTTCAAGTTGTAACGAGCTAAACATATATTTTACTAGTGTAATATTTTTTGCCATGAGGACTTGTTGATTAAAGGGTTAATCTCTTGTGTTCAATTTCGTTTTCTACTACTATTTTGTTCTTTTTATTTCCACTGCATATTTATCTCGACGAAGTATTCAATGAACTCTTCATTGTAAGCTTCATTGACCAGATCTTTTCAAAACAGTTTGTTTCGTTTCTATTTGAGTATTTTGGTTTATCCATGCTAGTCATTTTTTCAATTGGTATCAGAGCCAACTCTTAACATACAAAGAGAAGGTCTTTTCTGATTATAGTTATATATGGTGAACGTTCAGAATAATGGTTATCACAAGATTCTCATTGTTGATGGTACCAGCTATTCTAATTGGAAGGTTCAAATGCGTGTTTACATAAAATCAGTTGATGAACGAGCATGGCGTGCCATCCTCAAAGGTTGCTCTACACCTTTGAATATGGGTGATGAAGGTAACAATGAACCTAAACCCGAGACTGAATGGTTTAATGATGAGTTATTACTTGCTAATTATAACTCTAAAGCCATGTATGCTATCAACTCTGCCATTGATCCTAGTATTTTTAAAATCATCTCTAATTGTAGTTGTGCCAAGGATGCTTGGGATGCTCTTCAAAGACATTGTGAAGGATCCGATAGAGTTATGCGTACTAAAGTTAAAATAAATAAGACAAAATTTGAAAATCAAAAGATGGAAGATTCTGAGAATATAACTTCATATAGTACCAAAGTTTTGAGATCTCTAATGAATTAGTATCTTTAGAAGATCCTATCTCTAATGAAAAATTGGTGAGCAAACTCATGAGATCTCTTCCTGAAAAATTTAATGTCAATTTTTTTGCTATAGAAGAGGCTCATGATACATCTACCATGTGTGTTGATGAGTTGATTGGTATTTTACAAACTTTTGAATTAAATCTCACTCAACAATCAAAAGGCAAAGAGAAATAGATTGCTTTAAAAACTCCAACTTAAAAGAAGGATGAGTTTCTTGAGATTTGGAATGAAATGAGTGAATCTGGCATGAGTGATGAATCTATGTCTATGTTTGCTAAGAAGTTTCGTAATTTTTTTAAAGGAAAAAATCAATCCAGTTTTAAAAATACTAACAATGATTCTATATCAAAATCTAACCCTAGCAGGTTCCAAGAAAGCTCAAGTGTGGCAAGTCAAGGAGAACAAAGAAACATTGATTCTGTTCAATTTCATGCTTGTAAATGATTCATACATTATGCAAATAAGTGTGCTAATACACTTATGAAGAAAGGTAAGAAATTTTACTACTACGTTAAGTGATAACGATAAGGAAGAGTCTGATAATTTATATAGTTTGATTGCTCATGAAAAATCTATCTATATGAATCCTCTATTCACTTTTCCTGAAGAAAGACCTATTCCTATGAATCCGCTAAGACGACCCAGGAATGATGTCTCCAATATGTAAGCTCGTCTAAGCCTACATTGACGAAAACATGCCTTGTTTTTGTTCAGTTTAATCCTTCTCCTTGTCCAAAAGCTATTCTACAGATTGATGATGACTCTAATGATGAAAATCAAGATTTTTATAATGATTATAAAATCCTTTTTGAAAATTGGAGTAAACAAAAAGTTTTAATTGAAAATCTTTCAAAAGAAAAAGGAAGCTTTGAATGTTGAAAATAAAAGATTAAATATTGTAAATGATGATCAAAAATAGGCTTTAGCTCGTATTGAATCTCTACTTACTAGATGAGATGTGGAGTTTGAAAAAATAAAAAATGAATTAGATAAGTCTAATGGAACCTTACATAAAATGAATAAAGGAAAGGCTATACTCGAAGAAATTTTGGAAGTAAGCAATGAGAATAGAGTTGGTCTTGAGTATAAAATTTCTAAGACTCTAATTTTTGTTAAAAAAAAGTCAATAAAGCTCTTGTGTTTGTAAAAGAAACTGGTAAGTGTCCGTCTACCTCTTCAAATGATCCGGATTCTTCTGATTTGTGTGATAAAAGAAGCTCAAAAAGAAATTCTTCCAAAAAATGTGGTGTGATCTGTTATTACTATTGTATCAGTGGTTACATTAAACCTTATTGCCGTAAGAGAAAAGTTGATCTTGCCAACAATATATTTCAAAATTTAACATGGATACATTTGGCAGTTTTCTCAAGGTAGAAAGAGGTGTATTGCAAGAAGTTATATGATGCTTGTATATGAAAGGTATAAACGTACTTTAGGGGGTTTGTCAATTTGTCTGTGCATAATAATTTGATTTATATCCTTTTCTATTCTTTAAGCCAGAAGCTTTTCAGCTAGTTATGTTTACCTGTCTATAACCTTGCTTAGTGCTATGCAGGAGAGCATACCTGATTTCCTCTCCCGTACTCCCAACGTCAACTCTATGTACAAGTTTGAGAACACTGGATGGAAGGTTTTGTATTCACTATTCAGATAATCAGTATCCAATTGCCTCAGTTCAAGCTTCAAAATGTAAGGTTCTCATTTTCCTTGTGATAAGCAGAAGTCCAAGCTTTGATCCTTTTTAGTTGTTAAATTATAACACCATTTGTTTCTATAGGCTGAGCCAAATAATCTTGTTTTGTTGTAACTGTTAGGAATTTTGTGGAGGCCCAAATCTAATAGTTTAGTGGCAGCCTCCTAATTCTCTCCCTAAGCCCATTCCAGTCTGGCCCATTTCAAGAGCAGCCTGTCCAATTCTTTGGTGAAGCCCATCCCGTCCCTTGCCCTTTAGCGGAGGGGTAGCATTGTCTTTGCTCACCTTGTTTGTTATTCCCTGATTCAGCCGCCCTTATTCTTAATGCTCCTTCCTCGTCATTTGTAGCAGAGCGGAATCCAGAGAGATAGAGAGAGAGAGAGAGAGAGAGAGAGAGAGAGAGAGATAGAGAGAGAGACAGTCTGAGCGGATTTAGCAGAGGGATTTGTGAGTGAGCGGTTATAGAGAGAGAAAACAAGAGAGAGGTAGCCAATACCAGTTTTCGCCCCAGCCTTGTATCCGATTTCATCGGTGACCTTCTTCCTTCTTCTTCGAATGTCTCTGTAAGCTGTGAGGGAGGTGAGTGACGGTGGTTGTAGAGTCCTTTGTGAACTCTATTTCCGTCTTGAGTGTGTCAGTGGTTGGGTTCTTGGGTTGTGCATTTCACAGAGGCTTCTTGTCTGTGAACCTCGGTTTTCTTCTCCTTCTCTGTTCTTTCGTGGGTTTGGTTGCCGGAGTGGGTCGTGCCTTGTTTGGTGGCTTTGACCTTGGCATTAGTGGGTTGGTTCCCCAAGTCGAACTCGTTTGGTGGATATTGGCCGTGAGAGGGTATCTGAGCCTACAAGAGTCGTGTCCCTGAACACGACGAGTGACTGCTCTTGTCTATGGCTTTGTTGATTTTTTCAGTTCCTATTTACATTCTATTATTTAGAAGTGTTAATGTTTACTGCCCTTTCTTTCTATTGATGATATTCTTCTCCTGCTTTCTATTTTAATATTGCTTTGCACTTCAGTTGTAACATTCTCAGTGTGGTTGCTCACTGTTTTTCAATAACAGTTGAGAAACTGCTTGGGACTATATTACCAGAATATTAGTATAAGTATTTACTGTTTATTGACCCCAAGTAATTAAAATGTTACCCCCATCCCAGGTTGTAATGTTATCCGTTTTATTTTAATCTAGGTTTGTTATTCTGGTTACTTCCGATTCTGTATTTGGAACTGTTCCTGGCTATATTTCGTGTATTGGTGCATTTACACAACAGTGGTATCAGAGCCACCTTCTTGTTCCCGTACTGTGAATCGGTAGAGTCCCTTCAATCCAATATTTAGAAACTCTCTCCTGGAGTTTCTTGGTGAGCTTCGGTTACCCTGCTTAATATACTGCTTATTTTTGCTTAGGTTTGTTGCTCTATTCCAGAACTGTTTAAGTGCTCTGTTTTTTGCTTCACTAGTTTATAACTGATTTAGTTGGTCTTGCTTCCTATTATTTGATATCTGTTATGTGTTTATTTGGTGTTCTACTTGTTTCTGGAAAATCTTTTGGAATGGCAACTTCTTATGGTTTGGGACCTTTTAACGGAAAAACGGACTTTTCAATTTGGCAACAAAAAATGAAAAGCATTTTGATAAAAGAGAAAGTCTTCAAAGCCATAACTCACAACTTTCCAAAAGATGCTTCCGAAGATGCTATTCGCGAAATGGACGAAAGTGCTTATGCTTCTCTTATCTTGAACTTGTCTGACTCAGTAATGCATAAATGTGGAAAACATATACATGGCAAAAGTCTTTGGGAAAAATTAGAAGAAATTTACTTTGAGAAAACTCTGCCTAGTAAAATTCATCTTCTTGAAAAGTTTTTCAGTTTTAAGTTGGACTTAAACAAAGACATGGAGGACAACATTGACGCATTCACTAAGTTAGTAGAAGATATTAAACAAACCGGAGATGAACATATAGATGATTATACCCCAATCGTGCTTTTAAATGCGATACCTGAATCATATGTCGACATGAAATCTGCGATTAAGTATGGTAGAGATAACATCACACTTGATACGGTGATTACTAGTCTGAAAGGAAAAGAATTAGATTTAAAAGCTGCTAGGAAAGGTAAATCGAGTTCCGGTGAGGTTAATATGGTGAGAGGCCGAACTTTGAAAAGAAACAATGGACAAAAGAACAACCAAAATCAGAATCAGGGAAAGAATCAAAACTCCGGAAATGGTAGGAATAGGAGCAAGAGTAGATTCAAATCTAGAACTAAAGGCCATAAATGTTATAATTGTGGAGAGGTTGGACACTTTAGGAAGGATTGCCCTAATCCTAGGAAGAAAAACTCGAACCATAACTAGCAAAATGATTACAGCATGGCTTCCAATAGTGATGGTAATGCTGAAGTTTTTATGGTAACTGAATTGTATGATGAGACTGTGAATTCTGTTCATTCTATGCCTGCATGCAAAAATGAATGGTTGGTAGATTCTGGTTGTACTTATCATATGTCACCATTTAATAATGTTTTTACCACGTATAAAGAATTGGAAACTGGTTTTGTCTCTATGGCAAATGAAAGAAAATGTCAAAACAAATCGGATGTGTTTGAGAAATTCAAGAATTGGAAAACTTTAATTGAGAACCAAACTGGTTTAAAAATTAAGACACTTAGGACCGACAACGGGTTAGAATTCTGCAATCATGACATGGATAGTTTTTGTGTGCAAAATGGGATTGAAAGGCACAAGACTGTGCCCTACAACCCCCAACCAAACGGTGTCGCGGAAAGGATGAATCGAACCCTTCTTGAGCGTGTAAGGAGCATGTTAGCATCGTCGGGTCTCTCCAAAAAGTTTTGGGGAGAGGCAGTTTTGACTGCCGCTTACCTCATAAATAGGTCCCCGTCTGTTCCCTTACATGGTCGTTGTCCTGAGGTGGTGTTTTCTGGTAGGGAGGTAGATTTCTCAAACTTGCGTGTTTTTGGTTGTGCGGCCTATGCCCATAGGAAACTAGATAAACTTGAACCTAAATCGGTGAGATGCGTATTCTTGGGTTAGCCGGAGGGCGTTAAAGGTTATAGGTTGTGGTTGCGTGAGGAACCGGGATTCAAAGTGATAATTAGTAGGGACGTGGTGTTTAATGAGAATGAATTTCCCTGCTTGACTGTTCCCGCTGAGCCTATCCCTCCCCCGGCTCCCATTATGGTGGAGCATCCCATAGGATCGAGTGATGCTAGTGACCAATCCGAAAATGTGAATTTTGAAATTGGTGGAAATTCTGAAAATGCGAATGTGGATAATTTGCATGAATTGCCTGAAAATTTGAATTCTGAAATTGAGCATGATATTCCTAAAAATGAACTTGACGAGCAAAATGAAGATAATGAAAATGGACAAAACAAAATTCCTGAATTGGATGATTTGCATGATTATCAACTTGTGCGTGATAGACCTAGACGGATTTCTAGGCAACCTTCCCGTTTTGATGATTTTCATATGACTTCATTTGTTTTCGGTGTGTTTGAATCTATTGATAATTCCGAGCCAAAGACTTATAATCAAGCTTTGAAATCTGAAAATTGTAATGATTGGATTAATGCTATGAATGAGGAAATGAATTCGTTACATATTAATCAAACTTGGATTTTAGTGCTTAAGCCTAAGAACTGTTATGTAGTTTCTTGTAAGTGGCTTTATAAAATCAAGGGTGAATCAAATTCAATTAGGTTTAAAGCTAGATTAGTGGCTAAGGGATTTACTCAAAAGGAAGGAATAGATTACACTGAAATTTTTTCTCCCGTTGTTAAGTTCACAACCGTTAGGATTATGCTTGCTTTGGTAGCTCAATTTGATTGGGAATTGAAATAAATGGACGTTAAAACTACCTTTTTGCATGGTGATTTGGTTGAAAAAAATCTATATGAGGCAACCCGAGGGATATGTGGATAATCAACGTCCTGGCTATGTGTGCTTGTTAAAGAAATCCTTGTATGGCTTAAAACAATCTCCTCGCATGTGAAATATTAAATTTGATCAATGCATGCTAGATTTGAAATTTACGCGGAGTGCTTATGATCACTGTCTTTATTTCAAAAATGATAGGAGTGTGCCTGTTTTCTTGCTCATATATGTGGATGATATGCTTCTTATTAGCCCATGCACTAAATCTATTGAATATGTTAAGAATTGCTTGAGTGCTAAGTTTGACATGAAGTATTTAGGCGATGCTAGTAAGATACTTGGCATGAACATATTTAGAGACCGAAAATTGTCATTTGTTTACTTGAACCAAATTTCATACGTCGAAAAGATTTTGAGTAAATTCTCGATGATTAATGTTGATTCTGTTGATGTTCCCCTTGCCTCCCATTTTGTGCTTAGTAAAGAGCAGTGTCCGAAAAATCAATTCGAAATGAATCAAATGAGTAGAATCACATACTCCAATGCCATAGGTTCAATAATGTATTTGATGGTTAGTACTCGCCCCGACATTGCTTATGCCATTAGTTGTCTTAGCTGTTACATGTCGAACCCGGGCTTGCCCCATTGGCATGTCGTTAAGTGGTTGTTGCGATACTTAAAACATTCAATGAACTATGGATTGAGGTTTTTTAAATATGAAAATGGTGTTAGGTTGGTAGGATATGTTGATTCAAACTATGCCAATGATAGAGACCATATAAAATCAACCACGTCTTATGTGTTCACACTTTGCGGTTCTTGCATTAGCTGGAAGTCCCAACTGCAATCCGTTGTGGCCCTGTCCACAACCGAGGCTGAATACATAGCCATAACCGAGTGTATCAAGGAAGCCCTTTGGTTAAAAGGTTTGATTTCTGAAATCGGTATTCTAAAAGACAAAGTGGTGGTATTTTCCGATAGTCAAAGTGGCATACAACTTTGCAAAAATTCTGTTTTTCACGATAGAACAAAGCACATTGATGTGCGTTTTCATTTCATTCGTGATGTTGTTGCTAAGTGCATCATTTATTTGGATAAGATTGACACTAGTTTGAATCCTGCTGATATGAATACCAAGTGCCTTCCTATTTCAAAATTTTTGAATTGTTTAAAATTTTTGATGATTGACACCGGTGATCCAGGTAATTGAGGTTGACCCGTTTTCCGTGATTTTCTCCCCGAAAAATCCATGCTTGTTCTGTGTGAGCAATCATGGTAACTTAGCTTCTTCTTTTTGTGAATTAGCTTTGTTCCTTTAAAATTTTCTGCTCCTTTGTGGTTGCTTAAATTTTTTTGTTTTCCCTGCTTTGGTCCTCCTTCGTGTTGGATCAAGTGCAGGGCTAAGGCGATGATGACACCTTTTCTGTTAAATATCCTTGAGTTCATTGGTTGCAATCGACACTTGCTCCAAGGTGGATATTGTTAGGAATTTTGTGGAGGCCCAAATCTAATAGTTTAGTGGCAGCCTCCTAATTCTCTCCCTAAGCCCATTCCAGTCTGGCCCATTTCAAGAACAGCCTGTCCAATTCTTTGGTGAAGCCCATCCCGTCCCTTGCGCTTTAGCGGAGGGGTAGCATTGTCTTTCCTCACCTTGTTTGTGATTCCCTGATTCAGCCACCCTTATTCTTAATGCTCCTTCCTCGTCATTTGTAGCAGAGCGGAATCCAGAGAGAGAGAGAGAGAGAGACCGTCTGAGCGGATTTAGCAGAGGGATTTGTGAGTGAGCGGTTATAGAGAGAGAAAACAAGAGAGAGGTAGCCAATACCAGTTTTCGCCCCAGCCTTGTATCCGATTTCATCGGTGACCTTCTTCCTTCTTCTTCGAGTGTCTCTGTAAGCTGTGAGGGAGGTGAGTGATGGTGGTTGTAGAGTCCTTTGTGAACTCTATTTCCGTCTTGAGTGTGTCAGTGGCTGGGTTCTTGGGTTGGGCATTTCACAGAGGCTTCTTGTCTGTGAACCTCGGTTTTCTTCTCCTTCTCTGTTCTTTCGTGGGTTTGGTTGCCAGAGTGGGTCGTGCCTTGTTTGGTGGCTTTGACCTTGGCATTAGTGGGTTGGTTCCCCAAGTCGAACTCGTTTGGTGGATATTGGCCGTGAGAGGGTATCTGAGCCTACAAGAGCACAGCGGAGTCGTGTCCCTGAACACAGCGAGTGACTGCGCTTGTCTGTGGCTTTGTTGATTTTTTCAGTTCCTATTTACATTCTATTATTTAGAAGTGTTAATGTTTACTGCCCTTTCTTTCTGTTGATGATATGTTGCTCCTGCTTTCTATTTTAATATTGCTCTACACTTCAGTTGTAACATTCTAAGTGTGGTTGCTCAGTGTTTTTCAATAATAGTTGAGAAACTGCTTGGGACTATATTACCAGAATATTAGTATAAGTATTTACTGTTTATTGACCCCAAGTGATTAAAATGTTACCCCCATCCTAGGTTGTAATGTTATCCGTTTTATTTTAATCTGGGTCTGTTATTCTGATTACTTCCGATTCTGTATTTGGAACTGTTCCTGGTTATATTTCATGTATTGGTGCATTTACACAACAGTAACTTGTATCGTTTACAGCTGCGCTGGCTATGTCTTGGCAACTCTTTTTTTGTTTCGGAAACCAGGCGTTATCCGTACGTTGTCCAAGTAATATTGGTATTTGCATATGTATAATTTGAATCGGAACAAGACTGCATACTCTGAAAATCTGCCCGAAATTGCATCAAGAGAAAATGGGGTAAGCAGTAGTCATCAATTTAAGCCACTTTCCACTAGCTAAGATCCTTATGTCTGAATTATGCAAAATGGGTATTTCCATAATTCTTTGTTCAAAAGAATATGAAGCTTATCAAGTATTTCCTAGAGTAGTGGAGATATAGCTTATGCATGCTAGCTGTATTGTTTCTGGTAGCTAAATTTGCATATTTACTTAATGTATTTCTTATAGTTAAACTATGACCTATTCTCTGTGTTTCCTGTGACCATTTCCTGAGATTCTGAATGACCATTGGAGAAATATTTTCCCTTTTAACAGTTCTGATAATTGATTTGATAACTGCAATTGCAAGGTGATATGCCCAGCCCAAACCCGGTCACGAGCAAGGCACGAGCCATCCTCACGTGCCAGTCACGAGCACAATCCTTCTGAGGCCCACAGGCCTAGCGAGCAGAGTGATGGAAGCATCAAGCAACGAGCAGAGTAACTCCCGTCCAAACCTGGCCGGGCATAGGCCTTGCCTGTCCGACCAGGGGCCATGCCCGGGACCGATGTTCGCCTCAATCCAACATCCATCAAGTGGGCGGGCAGAGCCCTGCCCGCTCGAACCAATATCGAGCAGGAAATGCCAGAGGCTTGTTCTCCAAGACACAGTCAAAGGTTACCATATGTGGGTAGGACACTTGCCTTATATGTCCCTGATATCTCGCGGCCAGCCGCGTATCACGCCTAAAATCCAGGGATTCTCTCCTTACTAACCAAGGTTACTAAGGAAACCGAATCCTGGCCGGATTCAACCACAAAGGGGCCTATAAATACTCCTCCACAAGCCATAACAAGGTACGCGCATACACTCACCCTCTTTCTTGAGCCTTGGCATTCTGTCGAATTGCTTTCATACTTGCACTCGATACATACTCTCACGCCGAGGTTTCTCGAGGCCCCTGCTGACTTCCACTCAAAGTTTTCTCTGTTTCGCCTAGGTTCAAGGAAGTAGATTCAAGCCTAGATATCCTACCCAAAGCACAGACGGCCCAAGCTGAGGATTTTGCCACATCAGTTTGGTTCCGTTGCCGGGAACACATAATCAACCCCTTTTTTTCTCAAGTTCTTCGGTGTGAGTTTCCAGAATTCCTCCGATTCCAATGGCTGGTAAGGGCAGCAAGCACCACGCCGCTGTGAGCAACCACCAATGCCGGTAGTCGCTTGGTCGGGGACCTCCTTACTCAAAGACACCCCAAGGGGCGTAAAAGAATCGTAAGATTGCCGCTAAGTGCAACCCATGGCAAAGATGTGTCGTATGTCGAGGAACAGCCGTCTCAACGTGCTAGCCAGAGTCGTGCTAGCCAATGTGATGCTAGAGAAATTATCAATGGGCAGCGCAGTGCCCGCAAGTTGGATCTCAGGACACAACTAAGTCGCCAGCGAGAGAATGGCCAGGACAGTCATGTGAATCCGCCCCGCCAAGCCCCCGATCAACAGGCCGCTGCTCTCCAAATCCAGGCGGACTACTATAGCAAAATGTACAGGCTTAACCAACAACTGCTCGCCTTGGGCCATGCCCCTGCTCCTAAGTTGTTGATTTGATATTGCCGCCTGCCTCCCGCCCCTATTGGTGATGGCCATGCCATTCACAACATCCGCCCGCCTCAAAGAACGACTCCCATCTGTCATTCATGTACCTTCGAGAGGGTCGAGGAGTGAAGCGCAGCATTGACGACCAGCGAGCATACAACCGCTGTAATTTTTCACACCGATATAGTCGCGGACAAAATCATTATGCCCGCAGTGAAAGTCATAGTCGCCGTAGCCTCGTGAAGTACTGACTGAAAGAGAGGCACACCGCCTAAGCGTGAGGGTCGCGAGTGTGACAGAGAGGTGGAAGCTTTTTGCGCACCGACCTTCTGCCCGCCACCCTCGCACAACCATCATTCAGACAGTGTCTGTTCGTCGGGTATCACTCTAGATGCTGAGAAACGTCTGTCCGAGCGGATAGAGGCTATGAAACGTGACATGGCCAAACAGATGGCTAACCTGGCTGTGGCCAAGCCCGGTTATGGTGCCACCTAGCCACTGGAAGGTAGCTCTTTCACTCTCGAGATCGAAAATGCACCGCCCGCACAAGGAATCATATTCCCACAATTTGAGAAATACTTTGGGAAAACGCAGGCAAGTGACTGGCTCAGATTATTCGAGGCACAGATTCGAATGGTCACGGATATAGAGGCTCTGAAAATGCGAGCATTCGAGGGGGCCCTTCAGGGGAAAGCACAAGCATGGCTGGGAAGGGTTCCCGGCGGATCTATCGGCAGTTGGGAGGTGTTACGGGAGAAGTTTCTAGAAGAATTTGGCAATGTCGGACCAATGCCCAAGAACCGGTTTGATCTTGCTAAAGTAAAACAAGGTGAACATGAGTCCTACGGCAGCTATTTGAAGAGGTTCGAGGAGATGCTCGACCAAGTGACCGCTACCAGTGACCCGGAGATAACGTTCTGTTACCTAAACAACATGAAAGCAGGGCCACTAAAGACAATGTTGGCCATGAACCCAGGGGCCTCCAAAGCTGAGCTGCTAGCAAGTTCCCACCTTTTCCACCTTTTACCGAGATTGCTAGAGTATAAGAATAAAACAAGGACAAAACCCAGACAACTCTACCGCCACCGACTGAGGCAGCTCGGAGGGCAATAACCGCACGCGTAGAGATAGGAGGAGAACATCTACCCTCGGGCAAAGATTATTCAGGGAAGCACAGTTTACCCTGCTGAACACTACGCGGGAAGAAATCATGTTCCAAGTAGGAGACGCTACTGCCGGGCCTCTATCCGCTTGATCCCGAGCTAGCTCATACTGTGGATAACACGGCAATCAGCGACTATCATCATGGTACCGAACACACCACGGAGGAATGCCTGGTGTTAAAGCGTGAAATACAAAAATTGATCAACGCGGGCAAGCTGGATCGCTTCAAGAAAGATCAGGGTGATAGGAACAACGTGAACAATGACAGACAGGGGAGACCTCCAAGAGGAAGAGGTGGCCAGGCCCCTCAGATTCGAGGAGTGGTCAATGTAATCCAAGAAGAGCTTCCATCCAACACTCAAATTGGGAAGCACATATACTCCCTCTCTAAGGCCGTGAATTCTCCGGCGGTACAGCGGGCAGGGGAGCCCAACATCTTCTTTACTCGCAGTGAGTTAGCAAGCACCCCTCTTCTCCGAAGCGGCCGAAATTGGTCATCTCTGCTCGTAAAAAGAACGGCAAGTCCATAGAGTTCTACTTGACACTGGAGCGTGCAGAGACATCATGCATTATTCCTGCTTCAAAGAGTTAGAGTTAGCAGATGCTCGGCTCAAGCCTTATCTGGGAAAGCTGGAAGGGTTCACCAACCATCAAGTGGGCGTCAAAGGCACCATCGAGCTCGAGGTTTTCATGGGAGACGGGGCACAAACCCGAACAAAGATGATCAATTTTCTGGTGATCGATCTCAAATCAAGACACAAGCGCATCTGGGCGCAGATCTCCAGGCCATATGGCCAAATTTCGAGATGGTGATTTCTATACCTCACCAAAAGGCAAAGTTTTATACCGATGATGGAGTGGGTATCCTGAATAGCAAACCCCGGGCAATGTGGGAATATGTCCGAGATTCCCAAAGGAAGAAGCAAAAACTGATCGTGGACATTCTCGACCAGACGACATCAATCCCAGAGAAGAGATGCCCGATGCCATGACAGCCCCTGTCCCTATAAGCAATATTGAGATCGAGCAAACTTCCGAGTAGATGATCCCATGGAAGCGGATGAGCCCGTCACGGGCCCCATCCCAAAGACCTTCAAGCCACAAGACTAAGTGCCAGAGCCACAGATATCGAGATGGATACCTGCAAGTGCGAGATGAGCCCGATATTCGGCTGGCTGGAAGAAATAATTATCAATCCCGCCACAGAGCAGTAAGATCAAA
>JABEVN020000841.1:0-27796 GCA_013146195.2 Codonopsis lanceolata | reverse complement strand
TTTTTAATTTTTAAACAAATTTCTCTTTTTTTTCTTTTCTGAAAGAGTGACTCTTTTTTCGAAAGAATGAATTTTGTTTTGTTTTTGATTTTTTTAAATTTTTGAATAACAAATTTTTTTTTAGTTTTTTTTTTTAAGATTGAAAATTATATAAACACAAGAAGCCAAAGAAATATAAAAGAAAAAAGAAAAAACAAGCATATTGCTATTAAAGGAAAGAAGATTTTTTTTGTTTTTGTTTTGTTTTTGTTTTTTGATAAAAAAAGGCAAACAAGTGTAAATGTACAAATAATCTGGCATAAAGCATATATTTTCATAGATAAATGATAAGATGAATGAACATGTTCTATGTCTATATTTATTTCTTTTATAAAATTGAAAAAAAATATATAAATACAGGAAGCCAAAGAAATATAACAGAGAAAACACATGCATATTGATAAACCCAACAAAAAACATGAGTCTAACCCCCTTTTGTTTTAAAGAAAACAAATTTTCTCCAGCATAGTTGCTACTTTGAGTGCCCTATTTTTAAACAGATCCGTGTAACTGAAAGGTGGGATGGTTTCAAAACTTTAAAGCGCATGAAATACGTCCGGCCTCAATTTGTGGACTAAAAAATGTGTTACAGAGTCACCACCACTATTTTTAGGAGTAAACAGAGAAAACCAAAAATACCAGATTGCATGTGTTCGGGGGTTAAGCTACGAGTTAGGAAGGTATTAGGCATTCAATTCGCCATTTCGGTCTCACAATAAGTTTATCAATATGTTTGTTTTATTTTATACACTTTGACTCAGAACAAAACATCTATTATACAATAGAGCTCAGTCTCATAAAAAGCGGCTGAGATCGCTTAATTTACTTTATATCAAACGATTGAGATTGATTATTTTACTTTATATCAAACGGCTGAGATTGTATATTTATACTTATATCAAACGGCTGTAATTTATTCTGTCTGGCACGTGTCCCCCTGAATCAGGACTGTCAAGAAGATTCCTAATCTAATCTAAACTGTTTTTATCTCATATATAAATCACATCTAAACTATTTTTATCTCATATAATTGATTTTAAATAGGTCTCTATTTAATTTACGACTTATTAAATCGACTTATTGGATAGTCGAATTTCAATCTGACGTTTCCGACCCGTAATTTCATATACAAATTTAAAAAAATTTAAAAACGTAAGTTTTGTAATTTGAATTTTTTAAACTGTTATCGTAATTAACTTAAGCAATTTAATTTTTGTTCGACCCATTTTGTCCGGCCGCAATTTCGTATACAAACTTTTAATTAATCCCTCTGTTCTCGACAAAGAGGACCCGTTTGAAAGTCAAATTTTTTAAAAAAATAATATTTTTAGTAGTTCATTTCCACGATATTTTTGTCGGCCCGCTTTTGTCCAAATTCGCTATTTCAGATACAAATTTTAATTAATCCCTCTGTCCAGCAAAGAGGCCCCGTTTGAAAGTCAATTTTTTTAAGAAAATAATATTTTTAGTAGTTCATTTCCATAGTATCTGCTTCATTTATTGATAAATTTTCAAATTGGTGACGAGTCATCGGCATGGGCAAGAATACTAGTTTATATATATAAAAAATGAATAAAGAGAAATTATTTTACATTTATTAAAGAAAATATATTAAAATTAATACAACTATTTGTGTGTGAGTGAGGGGGGCTGCCGTGAGAGAGAGAGAGAGAGAGTGAGTGTGTGTGTGTTTGATTGAGAGAGGGAGACGGTGAGAGAGGGGGAGTAACGTGAGTTTGTGTGTGAGTGAGGAAGTAGTGTAGCTGTGTAAGTGAGTGGGGGATTTGGGAAAGGGACGGCTGGAGTGAGATTGAGATTGTGATTGTGAGGGTGAGGGTGAGTGTTTGATTTGTGGGGAAATGAGGGAATATTTATAAAATTTCGGGGAGGAGGCGGGGGGAAAAGGGTAAAATAAATAGGGGCAGTTTAGGGCTAGGGGAAATAGGGAGGCGGCGGCTGATGCTTTCCTTTCTTTCTTTTCTTTTACTTAATTTGTTTTCTTTTTGTTTGTTTTCTTTTCATATTTTTTCTTTTTTTTCTTGTCTTTTTGTTTCTTTTCTTTTTCTTTCCTTTTTTTGTTTTCTTTTTGTTTCTTTTCTTTTTCTTTTGTTTTCTTTTTCTTGTATTTTTGATTTCTTTGTACCTTTGTTTCTGAAACATGCAAAATATAAGTATTAGTCCATTTTGTAATATTTAATTGACAATATAAAATAAGGGTACGAATTTGAGGTGTCTACACTAGGGAAAAAACCTGAGCTTACCAACACCAAGAACCTCGCTGAAGAAATGCAAAACATGACCACCACCTCCACTTGTAGCCAAACCAAATCTTTTCCATTAAGCACTACCAAAAGCCCTAATTCTCATGATCATACGTCTTCTCAATGTCTAACTTGCAAAGTATTCGCGGAACTCAACTTTTAATCTTAGCTTCCAAAATTTCATTAGTGATCAAAGACGCATCTAGGATTTGTCTCTCCTTAACAAATGCATGCTGACACTTGGAGACAATCTTGTCCAACACCTTTCTCAACCTCTGTGACAACACCTTAGAGATGAGTTTGTAAACCCCGCCAACTAGACTCATAGGTCTGAAATCCTTCGTTCACTAGCTCCTGTCCAACACTCAGAATTAACATAATGAAAAAAGCATTGAGGCTCTTTTCAAACCATAAGCTATCATGATAGGAATTAAAAACATTCATTATGTCATCCTTCACCACTTCCCAGCAGTGCTGAAAGAAAGCCAATGAAAAACCATCAGGCCCGGGGCTTTGTCCTCACTCATTTTAGGCAAAGCCACCACCACTTCTTCCTCTGTAAACACTTGTCCATCTTTTGTATCAAGAGTTCCGAAACTGACTCCACCCAGATCAGCTCTCCACTCACTATTGTATGCTCTTGTACGGATTTTGATAAAAACCCACATTACCTTCTTTAACCTCTTCATAATCTTGCAGCATGACACCATAAATGGTGATCTTACGAATCTGATTCGCTGCAGAGCGTGTGCTCGCCATCCGCTGAAAAAAATATTTTTTTGTCTCCCTCCCTTAGCCACAAAATTCGAGACTTTTGCCTCCAGCTTATCTCATCGCTTTTAAGAAGACATTCTAGTTCTTTTTTGAGGTCCGATCTACGGCTTTCCTCAACTACATTTCTCTATCCTCCACCAGCTTTTTCATTAAGTCTCCTCATCTCCGCTTCCAAATCTTTGATTTTGTGGTCTAACCTTCCAAATACTTCTCAGTTCCATGTTTTAAATCATCCTTCAATGTTTTCAGCTTCTAAGCCACAACAAAACCTGGATCCCAACAACAGTTGAACAGCATAAGAGTTACATCTCACCTTGACCCAATCCACAAAACCTTGCTCCTTAAGCTACATATTCGTAAACTTTAATGGCGTCCTTCTTGTCTATTCACCGCACTCAAAAAGTAAAGGAACATAATTAGACGTTACTATAGGAAGGCAAGACTGTTTAGTTTCGTAAAAGTTATCCCCCTAATCTGTAGAAACATGAATCCTATCAATCCTGTAAAATCTCCACCCTCCAAAGGGAGATCCACTAATTCCAATTCATTTATAAAATCATTAAACTCTGTCATCACAGTAGTGAATGCACTCACTCCCAAATGCTCATGAGAAAAACGAACAACATTAAAATCTCCCCCTACACACCACAAACACTTCCTAATGCCTCTAGTTCCACCGATAAATTCCTTTGCTCCATAAACTTCAGCACACAAAAACTGAGTATGCACCCACAATCGTTTCTACCTTTGAGATGATTCTCCCATCCCATATGACTATAATTCCTTTGCTCTCTCCTTGTTGCGTAACCTTTGCACCACCTCTACATCGACAATAAAAACCCTTCTTCTCGAACCTCATCAACAAATACCCCTTTCAAAACAACCCGCCTCACCAAATTTTGCCCCAGATCTTTGGCTTTTCTTAGGTTTTTTTTTTTTTTTTTTATAAAGGTAAATGTATAGATATCAAAGCGCCAAAAGAGGTGGCGTGTCCTTTATATATAAGGAGTATATACTACCAAAAAATTATCTAATAAATAGAGATATTAATCACTAAATTTACAAAAGAAGCTAACGTGAGGTTCTGAGGATGTTCTGCCCTGCACACCATGCAAATAAAAAATAGAACAGAGAGCTCTTCAGATCTGCAATGGACCCCTCTTCACTGTCAAAAGCCCTATGGTTTCTTTCCTTTCAAATCGTCCCCCACACCCCCAATGGAACAACATCCCAAGTTATATTCATATTCTTCCTCCATCAAATATACCTCCAGCTCCATAATAAATCTTTGGCAGTCTACGGAATCACCCACTCCACTTTTAACAATCCAAAAATGAAATTCCACAATTCCCCAGCCACAAGACAATGCAGAAGCAAGTGATTAAAACTTTTCTCACTTTCTTTACACATAAAGCATCTGTTCACATAATTCATTCCCCTTTTCCTCAGATTATCACTGGTCAAGATAGCCTCGTTCGCCACTTCCCTTACAAAAAAAAGCCACTCAGCTTGGAGCTACAGTTTTCTAACCTGATTTTCAAGGGAACAAAAATCTCTCTCTATCTAACAGCTTGGAAAAATAACCTTTTATCGAGAACTTGAAGTCCTTATCCCCTTCCCAAATGACCCTGTCACTTTCGCAACCAACTTTTTGGTTGTAAAGAAGCTCAAAAAATCTTGACACCGAATCCATCTCCGAGTCTTGGAAATTCCTTCTGAACAACGAATCCCAAATAACCTACCCATTCTCCAAAGATAACACCGAGCTTATCAAACTATCCTTCTCCCTTTCCACAGGGAACAACTCCGAAAAGGATCTAAGCAACTCCACACCTTCGCACCATTTGTCTTTCCAAAATTTCACCGTCGACCCTAGCTTGACCTCAAAAGATATGTTTCTACCAAAAGCATTCCAGCCTTTTCTAATGCCTTTCCACACACCTATCCCAAAAGATTCAGAGATCACTGCCGGAAACCACAAATTATTTCCTATTCCAAACTTACTCTCCACCACTTTCCTCAAAAGGGCTCCCTTTTCTGACACATACCTCCACAACCACTTCCCTAGCAAGGCTTCATTAAACAACTTCAAATTCTTAATCCCTAACCCCCTTTCCCTAAACCTGAGCTAACTGTAGTCCAATTGACTAGGTGATATTTCGGCTCTGTCGACCACCCTTCCAACAGAAAATCCCTCTCCAACTTCTCTAGTCTTCTCCGAACCGAGGCCAGAACAATGAAAAGCGATGAGAAATATGTGGGCATACTTATGAATGTATTCTTAACCAAGACAAGTCTCCCCCCTTTTGTCCTTCTTCCACCCCTACAAGCGACGTTCAAATTTCTCAATCACCGAGTTCCACAAGTTTCCGTCGAAGAAAGTTACGAACCTTCTGACCCCTTCTGCTCTTTTGGTTTCTTTTAAGAGCTTGCCTGCGATTATAGTTTTATTTTGAGAGCTTGTATGCGATTATGGTTTCTCAATCACCGAGTTCCGATTATAGTTTTATTTTCGTACTTATTAAAACTATAATTGGCAAAAATTTACTGTGTAATATCAAAATCTTACAAGTAACTAATACGTCAAGATGCTCGTGATTACACAATTCACTGATGTAAAACTGGTTGAAAAAGGCAAAATAAAACCCTTTTACTGGAGTAAGATCTATCCATCGGCAATGAAAATGTTACACTCTGCAGCGGGTAAAAACTGAAGTAAAAAATGTCATACTTTACCACGGTAAAAATTTTAAATCATATCTGCCAAAAGTTAAAACCAACCAAAAATGAAAGCGAAAAACTACTAGCACCAATGCTAAGAAAATGACAACCAAAGAAGAGGAGAAACCAAATGAACATGTTTCTATATCGACTTGACAAACACAATCAAACATTTCCACAAGTTGAAACTATATATCCTAGATGTTGCAGATCTAAATGCAATTATTATTTATACAAATCTACATCATTACCATCGTTCTCCAAAAAAAGATACCACCTTCCTACCAATAGCTAAATTGAGATAAAATTTACTCTCGGGATACTGTCCTAAATCTTTTATGTATCTTGTTCCCAATACACGGCCATGACCCAATATACACAAACAACTTAATAAAGTCTAACTGTAGTCCAACTGTATTAACTGACAAAGCTAAGTTAAGGTTCATTTTAAACAGTTACTCCACAGAACGGCCAGAAGACACTTGCAATCAAATATAATGCACGACAAGGTTTATTGTGTTGTACATCTTGAAAAGAAATGAATATGTCCGCATAACATGACAAGGTTGAGTCTCGTATTTTGAACAAACTTTCATTTTTTTCGACAACATTAGATTTTTAAAAATTGGTTAATTCTCATGCAACGAGCAGAAACTAATCTCAACCAAAATCACTTACTCATACATACTAACAACTTTATATCAACAATTCTGAATGAGCAATGCTGAGGAAAATAATAATGACACAAAATCATAGGTAACATCATTAATTGATTGCATAGTTTACAGGCCCATCACTAAGTAATAAAAAGAATTAATCATAACGGCCGTTAAAGAATTTTGTGGCAAAAAAAAAGTAATTCCTTCCTCCCTAAATCAGTGTATACTATTTTAAAATTTTCTAGTCCCTAAATTGAATTTTTTTGAGTATCTATTTCTGTATAAAATGCAGTCATCACTCACCAAAGATAGAAATACATTACAAACACAGAATTAAATAAATATAGTCCTTATTGGGAACATGTGGCCATGTGACTATTTACAAACATTGTTAAGAGAGGAAAATTTACAAACAGAAGTATTGAACTGGACCAGAAAACTGTTGGCTTCAAAATTTCAAATCCCCATCCAAACACAGAGATGAAACACAATAGTGTTGACTAGATCTAAGTAACTAACCTTCAAGGGAAGTCAAAGCCAAAGGCTGCCAAAGCTCAAACTCACTGCTAAACTCTGAAGGGACGAAGAATCGACAGATCAATTGGAGGGTTTCAGTTGAAGCCTTTAAGGCGTGTTCTGTGCTGTGTAAACAGTAAAAAAAGAAAGAAATTAGAGAGGGGCATGAGAGATAACGAACAACGAAGCAGAGTGGGGAAATCTAGGGTTTGAGAGAGATAAAGAAGAAGGGAGAGAGAGGTACTGTTACTACCGTAACTGACGGGGCTGGCCTTGTTGGGGGCGTTAATGGCGGACGTCGGACAGAGTCACGGAGGAATAGCGAGAAGAGAGAGTGAGATGATCGATCTCTCGAGTGTCGAATTTGATGAGAGAGTTGATGAGAGACTGAGAGACTAAGAGGGAATTGAATTTACATTTCACAAATAGGATTTAGTTTTAGGGTTATTATATATATATATATATATATATATATATATATATATATATATATATATATATATATATATATTATACTATATTATATATAATAAATAATAATAAATACACATTGGTCCGGTTCGGTCCGGTACTACGTTTTTGGTTTCTGGAACCGAGGACCGACCCAATTGTCTGGTTCTGTGAAAATTCAGATCCAGGACCAATCCAAAGTATTGGTCCAGTCCATTTTTGACTAGTCCAGTCCAGTTCCGGAAAATTTCTACACACCCCTAGTGTGCAGTATGACTTCCAACATTGGAAAGGAACCCGCTGCTGTAGAATAGCTCGTGGCAGGAACTCAAATGATGCACGCCACCGTCCACACCCATGGTGAACGCCCGGAAAAGTTTGCTGGCTCAGAATTCAAACGCTGACAACAAAAGATGCTCTTCTACCTAACGACACTGAACCTGTCAAACTTCCTGAAGGAAACAACCCCTATCTTGAAAGAAGGGGAATCAGACCGAACCACCGTGGCTGCTATTGAGTCATGGAAACACTCTAGCTTCCTTTGCAGGAACTACATCTTAAATGGACTGGATAACTCGTTATACGATGTATACAACCCATTTAAGACAGCAAAAGAACTTTGGGAATCATTGGAAAAGAAATACAAAACCGAAGGTGCCGGCTCGAAGAAATTCGTAGTTGCTAGGTTTTTAGAATTTTGTATGAATGATTCTAAAAGTGTAATGACATATGTTCAGCAACTCCAATTAATTTTACATGAGATAGCGACCGAAAGAATGATTATTTCTGAAGCATTCCAGGTTGCGGCAATGATTGAGAAGCTACCTCCCGCATGGAAGGACTTCAAAACTACCTCAAGCATAAGCGTAAAGACATGTCGTTGGAGGATCTGATTCTCAGGCTAAGGATCGAGCAAAATAATCGGGTCGCCGACAAGAAGAAGCTTCGCCCCATTAAAGGGGCACAGTGGTAGAACAAGACTCCAGGAACGGGAAGCGTAAAAGCTCCGGTGAAGGGACGTCTAAACAACATAAGCAGTATAAGTTCAAAGGGAAATGTCTCAACTATGACAAGAAGGGCCACAAAGCTGCCGAGTGCCGAGGGAAGAAGCGAGTCCGTCGAGAAGCCAACGTAGTTGATGAAGACATCAGTATGATATGCATGGTTTCCGAGACAAACATGGTCGGCACGGGTCGTGAATGGTATGTGGACACCGGGGCCACACGTCACATATGCGGCGATGCGAAGATGTTATCTTCCTATTCAAAAGTGAGGTCTGGCGAAAAGCTACTCATGGGCAACTCCTCCACCTCTGGCGTGGAAGGAAAAGGGCAAGTGATATTGAAGATGACCAGTGGATGGGAATTAGTGCTTACCAATGTCAACCATGTCCCGGATATTAGGAAAAACCTAATCTCTGGCTCTCTTTTAATAAAGCATGGGTTCAAGTTGGTCTTTGAGTTCGAAAAATTTGTACTAACTAAGAGTGGAGTTTTTATGGGCAAGGGTTACCTCAATGAGGGCTTGTTCAAATGTAATGTAATGGTGGTAACCCCACCCAACAATAGTAGTATTAATAATACAACGACTACATCTTCTTCTTACTTGCTTGAGCACTCTAATATTTGACATCTTAGATTAGGTCATATTAACCATGAATCTATACGAAGATTAATGCAAATGGAATTAATTCCAAAAGCACGAATCAACACTAAGGAAAAATGTCAAATATGCGTTGAGGCTAAACAAACAAGAACCTCCTTTCAAACAATACAACGTGACACTCGACCACTAGAGCTAGTTCATAGCAACCTATGTGACTTTAAATCCATAGAATCATGTGGCGGGAAAAATTATTTCATCACATTTATTGATGATAGTACACGTTATTGTCATCTTTACTTGCTAAATAGTAAAGATGAAGCGTTCGAGGCATTTAAAATGTACAAGAACGAAGTCGAAAATCAACTTGAGAAAAAGATAAAAATTCTCAAATCTGATCGAGGAGGTGAATACGCGCATCCTTTTAAAGACTTTTGTGCAGCACATGGAATAATTTATCATGTTACTCTTCCTTATACTCCACAATCCAATGGGATTGCTGAAATGAAAAATCTTACACTTAAAGAAATGATGAATTCAATACTCATTCAATCAGGACTACCCGACGAAATGTGGGGGGAGGCGGTGCTCACAGTAAATTACTTGCTCAATAAGTTACCACACAAAAAATTGGAGCAAACTCCTTATGAATTATGGAATGATTGAAAACCTTCCTACAAATTCATCAAAGTGTGGGGGTGCCTGGCCAAAGTAGCAGCACCATTACCTAAAAAGGTAAAAATCGGTCCAAAAACCGTGGATTGTATCTTCATAGGATATGCAGCTCGGAGTAGTGCCTATAGGTTTTTAGTGCACAAGTCTAAAAATCTAAATATTGAAGTAAATACAATATTAGAATCAAGAAATGTCACATTTTTTTGAAAACATATTTCCATTAAAAATAGTCATAACACTAATGGAAAGCGCTCATTTCCTTGGAATACAAGCAAAAATGAGAACAAGGCCCCCACGGACATTGGTCCCATGGACATCATCCAAGACGACCATCTAGCTGCACCGGATGATGAACCTAGAAGGAGCAAACAGGCAAGAATAACTAAAACCTTCGGACCTGACTTTGTGACCACATTTATAGTGGACAATGAACCTCGCACGTTCAAAGAAGCAATGTCTACTCCAGAAGCTCCTCAATGGAAAAAAGCCATTAATGGCGAAATATCTTCCATTATGCAAAACCACACTTGGGAATTAGTTAATCTTCCCAAGGGGTGTAAACCATTGGGCTGTAAATGGATTTTCAAACGAAAATTAAAACCCGACGGTTCCATTGATAAGTATAAAGCACGATTGGTCGCAAAAGGGTTTCTTCAAAAAGAAGGTGTTGATTATTTTGACACTTATGCCCCTGTAACTCGAATTACGTCGATTCGACTACTTATTGCATTTGCAGCTCTGCACGGTCTTGAAATACATCAAATGGATGTTAAGACTGCTTTCCTAAATGGGGAACTCGAAGAATATATCTATATGAATCAACTAGAAGGATTCATAGCTTCAGGCAACGAAAAAAAAGTATGCCGATTGGTCAAATCGTTGTACGGATTAAAGCAAGCACCAAAACAATGACATAAATGTTTTGATGACGTAGTACTTGCAAATGGGTTCAAGATCAACGAATGTGACAAATGTGTGTACGCCAAAAATACACAACATGGTTACGACATTATCTGCCTCTACGTCGATGATATGCTCATCATAGGCAGTAACGACAACATGATCAAGGACACCAAGAAAATGTTGGCCAACAGGTTCGACATGAATGATCTTGGGATAGCTGATGTCATCTTAGGTATTAAAATATCTAGAACATCTGAGGAAATCATATTATCACAATCTCATTACATCGAGAAATTACTGGAGAAATTCAGCAATGGTGATAATAGTATTTCAAAAACTCCAATTGACCCAAACTTTCATCTCAAAATGAACCTACACGAAAGTGTATCTCAAAATGAATACTTTCGTGTCATTGGAAATCTTATGTATCTCATGAATTGCATGTGACCAGATATTGCTCAAACAGTTAATCGATTGAGCAGATTTACTAGCAATCCCGGACCTGATCATTGGAAGGCTATGGTAGGAGTCCTTAGGTATCTTCGATACACTAAAGACTATGGGTTGCACTATTCTAGGTATCAAGCAGTAATAGAAGGTTCTGATGGCGCCAGCGGATATCCGATACTAACGACTCAAAATCCACAAGTGGATTTGTATTTACACTTGGTGGTGGTGCTATCGCATGGAAATCTTCCAAACAGACTTGCATCGCAAGATCTACAATGGAATCATAATTTATCACTTTAGATAAAATAGTGAAAGAAGCCGAATAGCTACGCAACTTGCTAGAAAATATTCCAGCTTGGCCATAACCAGTACCAGCTATATGCATCTATTACGACAGCGAAGACACAATAGGAAGGGCACAAAACAATATATATAATGGTAAATCACGACACATATGAAGGCGTCACAATACCGTTAGGTAACTTCTCTCAAATGGAGTGATTACCATCAATTATATTCGATCAAAAGACAACCTAGCGGATCCACTAACTAAAGGTCTGTCTAGAGAGAAAGTATGCAGCTCATCGAAGGGAATGAGCCTCAAGCCTACGAAATAAAGAATAATTTAGCGGCAAACCCCACCTAGATGATTGGAGATCCCATAGTCTAGGTTCAAAGGGACAACCCAACTAAATTAATCTAAAAGACAACACTACATGATTTAACTCCTACCCATTCCTATGGTGAAACACACTAGTGTTATCTGTCATAGTGAAGGATAAGATTTGTTTTAATGATTCATATGACATGACTCGTCAAGAGGAGTTATGACAGAACAACTCCTTATAGGCAATCACCTATGTGAATGTAAGACTAGCCGATCTTATGAGAATTAAGAGGCTGAAATTCTCTAACAAACATTCACAAAACCAGGCATCGTTCAGGGCCAAAATAAACACAAACGAAGAATCACACCCTGTTTGAAGGAAGCTGTATGATTACTATTGTCTTGGTTGACATCAAACACTAATCAATTCAAGACACTTAAGTCACTAATTAGTAAGTCATCCCGATAGTATATCAAAAGGAAAGGTTCAAAGCCAAAAGCCACCCATTCCAGTATAGTAACCTTCAGTTGTATCTCTGTAAAACATCAATATGTCATCAAACATACATGATATCTCATTCAATGTGGGGGATTGTTGGAAACTTGTTTTAACTAATTGAATAAGCAAAGTCATGTAAGGAAGGAAGTAGGAATCCCACATTGAGAATAAAATGAAAACAACTCTACTTTATAAAGTAGAGCTTTTAGGCTTTACATTTGGCCCTTGGGCCACTACACTTTTGTGTAGAAGGGAAGACCTAGCTAAGAGCAGGTTCAAACATACGCGGGCACGCGCCGTCGCCCGCCCGTCCCAACCTGACTCGGCTTGCCAGATTGAACCTTATCTTTTTGCTACCAGTTCAGTTCAAGTGGAGTGTGACCCTTATGAACCTTATTTGCACCTTAGACAGAACAATTACAGCAGCCTTAGACAATGGCAGTTACAGGCGGTTATGTCTGAAACGGTGTGTCCGTTTCAGAAACACGTAACCGTTACGGTTGTGTCCGTTTTAGACACACGCCAACTGCTCCCAACTGCCATATATAAAACTATCTCTTTTTCTGCACACCACTTTCTGCCCTAACAGAGATACAACTGTTGTGTTCTGATTCGCCGGTGATTGAAGATTGGAAGGATTGGCCTCTTTAATCACGTAAGATTCCAAAACCCTGGGAGACTCATTGGCAGCACTCGTCCATTCCATACACGGTGCCAGTTTTTGTCTTAAGGATAGAGATAATCATCTCGTGGATCTTCATCTACTCTGGAACCTATAATATGCTGTAAGAACTGGATCAGGCCCTTTACTAACAGTTTAGTTGCTTTGGTGAATTGAGGAGGCGGAAGTGGTGGGTTATCAAAGTTACCCACACAATATCACCTCCATGACTTCAGGATCAGCTCGCAAAATGCTGAAACACAAGGCCTCGTTAGGTGTTTTCAGGCATAATAAGTGATATCCGGTCCAAGTCCGTGAAAGGGCGTTAACAGAAAATGTTGCAACTAGAAAGAGAGTAAGCAATCTTGAAAAGGCCATTTGGTTTTGCACAGTTTTCTTTTTTGCTTTCATATTTGAATGCTACGACGGACTAAAAATGAAACTATTGTGTGTGTAAATATAGAACAAAATTTTCTTTGCATGATCTTAACGTTCACACTTTCAGTTGTAATAAAGTTTTGACAAAAACTTGTGTAGGACGGTGTTATATACCGATCCTAAATCAGTAAGACAGAGCCCAAAAAAAGATAAAAAGAAGGCTGATGGAGTGGGTAACCCATCAATAAAGACCGTGTGTTACCCAGTAAGAAATCCAATCAAAATTTGAGAGGAAATAAGCTAAAAATCGGACAAATGAGACTGAAATCCGCGGATCGACCTGGATCCGGCAACATAGCACGAGGGTCGCACAAGAGGAGGCATGTCACGTGTCATCTCGCGAAGGGTGACAACACATTAATGAGATCTTTCTCATTTTGCTCCAGTGCCCATGCATTTTTAAAGTTTGTTGTCGAAATTTTGATTGTTGATAAGTTACATTAAAAGCATATTTATTGTAATTATTTCCCCATGTTTATGACATTTATTATTGCCAATTATTTGAATTTTAATGGAATTATTGCTCTTGTAGGAGTTTTGTGACAAATGGCTTAAATGGACTTAAATGCAAGACTTTATGTGTGATCAATTAAAGCTAAGGAAGTGCAGGTCAAGCGTGAGCACAACTTATCAAATTGCGGATCGAGTGCAATCTCAAGCTAAGGCGTGGGCACGCTACGAACCGTTGCGGGAATCTCAACCAAGTGACGCCCCATTTAATTCAAAAAATAGTTTTTCTTAATGTTTTAATATAAATTTAAGTAGAGAGGATGAACCTAGACCATTTGAGGGATAAGGTGGAGTATTTACTCAAAATTAGTGGGGTATTTACTCAAAGTTAGTGGGTTAGTGGGTTTTTATGAGGAGACCTTGGAGACTCCTATATAATCTTGGTCCATTCCTTTCTAAAAATAGAGGCGAATCTTCCTAATCTCATACTTTCTTCCCTTATGATATTTCAAGCAACTTTGTTCATGGAGTGCTAAAGGCTTTTTTCCGGCCAAAGGATAATTGAAGTATTGGTTCTTTGTGACTTGTGAGATCTAATTGATTTTATCTTTTTCTTCTATTTTCTCTACTATTTATATATTTTCTACACTTATTATATATTGTTGTTTTGGTTGGTTGCACAAAAAGACGCCTTTGTTCAATTGTCAAGATAACATATCACCATTTAGAACGTTAAATCCGTAATTGTTTAATTGTTCTAATATTTGTGGTAAATAGTATAGTTGATTAGAACCATATTTTCGTTCTATACTATGGAAATATGTAATCTAGCTTAAATGAACCTACATGTGCGTTTGTTGGCTAGAATTGGTAGCTTCTCTAGATTGTAATGCTGTTGATAAATTTAAATTCTATGATCGTATCTAGAATTGTTTATTGGCTAGAGAAATAATTAGAGAACGTTTCATGATTATCGAAAAAGTAAGGAGAGGCAGGTTGTTAGGTCGTACCAATAACCATAACCAGTTTAGTAGAGAACGGAGAAATTAATCTTTGCATCTATGATCAAGTCCACGAATCAATATTGAGATTGTTCCTTTGGTTGGATATTTCATCATACTGAATCACTTTCACTTAATTGTTTGCTAGTAATTTTTAGTTTATTAAAATTTTCTTTCAAAAAAATCTCAAACCCCCCCTATTTTTATTTTTTATTTTTGGTTACAAAAGTTTATATCAAAATTAAGTCTAACCAATCTCAGTGGATACGACCTTGCTTACCACTACTACAAATCCATAATTTTGAGAAGCAAGAATTATTATTGTTGGTTTCGACGACCACCAATTGTTCCCAAGTCTTGCAATTGCATTCTCTGTTTGTTTCGTTAGCCCTCCGTTAGCCTAATTTGCCTTAGGATGTTTGACGGACCCTAACAGATTTTGATGCAATGCTAAGCGACTCATTTTAAAGGCAAAAGTGATAACTTTAATGCTAATAAGCGCCACCTTTTGAAATCAAAAGTGACTCTTTTTATAGTCTTATTTTCCATCAAAATTTAAAGTAACACTCTTAATACTAAAAAGTGACACCCCTAATTTATAAAGACAAATTGACACTTTTAGGTCAAAGTGATACATTTAATACTAAAGCGTAACACTTTCAATGCTATAAAGTGACACTTTTACTGTTTCACATAAAAAAGTGACGGTTTTCATTTATAATGAAAAAGCACATTTAAGGCCAAAAGTAACACATTTAAGGCTAAAATGTTACACATTTAATGCTAAAACGTAACATCTTTTTAAAGGAAAAAATGGATAATTTTGATAAAAAACGCAAAGTGACATATTTTATACTGAAAAGTGATACTTTTAATACTAAAAAGTGACACTCTTCATATATACACATGAGAGGTGATGTTGTAATTTTCAAAAGTTGGAGGGGTTGACTAAGATCACTGAATCTTGACCCATTTAACATAGATAGGTCTGACTTATGGATTAGACCGTTTTACAGATTACAAAATACCTACTCTAAAGTTTTTATCAATGGAGATTACTTAAAGTACAACTATTTTACTCACCATTGAATAATGTTCAAATAAGTCAATACTATCTCTATCTATTTATCTTCTTTACTATAAAAGTGTGAGTTGTCTCTTAGAAATTAATGTATGGACAAAATTAACATTTCATCTAATAAATCATCTACCATTTATTTAAGGAGAAACAACTAAATTTATCTTCTTTACTATAAAAATGTAAGATGTCTCTTAGAAATTAATGTATGGACAAAATTAACCTTTCATCTAATAAACCATCCACCATTTATTTAAGGACAAAAAAGTAAATTTATCATGATAAAAAATAATATTTGTACAAAATAATGTTTAATAAATCACTCTCCATTGAATAAGGTGATTTTTTTTAAATATTTGCTAATCAATTCCATAAATAATTACCAAAATAACCATAAATTTAATAAATCACTCACCATTGAATAATGTCAAAAAAAGAATTAAATAATAATTTGGTCCCTGGACATGTCGAAAATCAATGTTTTGGTCCCCGGACAAAAAAACAATAGAATTTGGTCCCTGGACATGTATTTTCGGACCAATTTGCCTCCAGGGACCAAATTATAAGTGGTAGGGGCAAATTAATATGTCCAAAATGTCCAGACAAAACAATTGAACAAGTGACCAAACATTATATTAATCCTCAAAAAAATAAATAAGTTAATTTCGAATTTAACATTAATTCCAAATCAAATCTCTAAGATGCCCCAAGTGTCCAAGTGTCTATATATATATATATATATTCCACAAAATTTAGGTTTTCCCTCTATTTTTTCCACCAACCAATTTTGAATTATTTTGGTGTACATCTCTTTTAAACATTTAAAGTGTTTCTCATCTTTTTCAATGTAGGACAAAAGCTATCATTAATTATGCATCTCTTTTTAACCTTTAAAGAGGGGTTAGTTTGCTTGTTGGTGACATATTCTTCTTCTAATATTAGATTGCAATTGTTTGCAATTTTCTTATGACCCCTTGTTTCTATAATGTTACAAACAACCCATATTTTTATGACTTTATGACATTTCAACTAACGGATTTAGGGTTAGGGACTATCGGTGTCTAAAATTTGTATTCTTTGGTGTGTAGCGTGTATTTGCGTTGTACAATTCCTAATGGATTTTCTTAAAGTTCAGGGACTAATGGTCTAATTTTCCCTGAAATAAAATTTTATTTTTATTTTTGGAATATTTTCTTAAATTTAAAGTTAATTATGAGAATTTTTTAATCATTTTTCTGATTATTGAAACAATTATTCATTAATTTTAATTACAAACATATCTTAAATATCAAATGGTTAACTAAATGATAGAATTATAATTAAATCCAACTTTGCACCCAAGGAAAATGACCAAAATAATCCTCATGTCACATACAATGTGTCATTTTCCATTAATATTATAAACTCTTATGGACGTGAGGGGCAAAGTGAGATTAATAAAAAAAAATTGTGTATGAAAGTGAGACACGTAATTTACAGGTGATGGTGCAACATAAGATTTAAGTAAATACTTCCGGGAGCGAATCATATTTTGGCCCCATAAAAATTAGGTCAAAAAAACAAATATCTTATCAAAGTTTCTATCAAATCTCACTTTAGTTTTTTATGATTAATTTAATTCATAGGAGAAATATATACACACACACATATAGGTATGTATGTATATATTTACATATATATAAATATGTAAATATTTATTATTTCTGGTGAAAAATATATATTAAAGTTTCATAATTGACAATTTTCATAAATGTATATAGTTTTTTGTATATAAAAATAATAATTAAAAGTAAACAAAAAAATATAAAGGCAAAACATTTCGCAAAAATCATTAAGTATACGCCTAACTAGTAGTATAAAAAATACAAGTCAAATATTTAATCGGGAAACATTAATCAAAAAGTCAAATAAAACAATATTGGAGAGAGTATGAAATTAAGAAAAGTTTTTGAAATTTAAAGCAATATTATCAAATATTCATATGACCAATAACTAATAAGTCAACCAAACTTTTCAAAAGTTGAACATAACTCCAAAATATCCTGAACAAATTCAAAACTGTCATAGATTGAGGCAATCCTTGGAAGATTTTTGTTATAGTAATTTGCGAGATATGGTTTTCATTTGTGCCAAATTATCGCACTTTTCTGTCGGATTAATAACTTTCCTAAATATTCCTCCTCAAAGAACAATATAATAATGTGATTTTTACACATGTATGGAACCTCAAAATTCACCCAAAGATCCAATATAATGGCCTACAATTCATGCTTGTTGGTGTTTCTCGTTCTATCATTTTCTTACCTAACATCTGCACAACCCAAGAATGATATATCGTCAAATGATTTGATAGGTGGTATATGCACATCAACACACAATCCCTCCCTATGTTCACAAGTTTTGCGATCGGATCCTCGGGCTCAACGGGCAGATCTTCTTGGCCTTGGCCAGATATCAATTGACATAGCCCAAAGCAATGCTAAGGCTACGCTTAACCTTGTCAATTCACTTGCTAGGAAAACAACAAATCCAAACTTGAAAGCGAAATATAGTTCTTGCTCTGAGAATTTTGTCGATTCCATCGGTGACCTTAGTGAAGCCAAGAAATATTTGAGCTCCGGTGACTATTCGAGCGTAAACATTGAAGCCTCCTCTGCACTAGAAGGAGCCGTTACTTGTGACAATAATTTTGGGAAATCAGCACCTGAGGCATCACAGCTCAAACAAGCTAGTCAGAAATTTCAAGATGTTTGTAGTATCGTTTTGGTTATTTCTAATAGATTGTAATGTGTGATAAGGTAATATTGTTATCACAACTATTTTGTGAGATGGAAAGAGTAATATTCTCTCCATTCTAAATAAATGTTCACTTTTTATTTTAGTTTATTTTAAAATAATAGCTTCATTTCTTAAAAAAAAGACTGGATTATACCGTTCACTTCTAATTTTTGAATTTTCTGGGGAGTATCCCTCTTCTTCTATTAATTTCATAAGGTAAAAACTTAAGAAATACGTTGTAAGAGTATTTTAGGTAAGATGGATTCCTTTACCCGACCCACCTTGTGTTGGAGGGTTAGGTTTTGACGGTGAGACCTACTGTGAGTGCCCCGTACCGAGACACCCCCCCCCCATACCGAAAAGCGGGTGGTTTCAAACATTGAAGCGCGTGGAATACACTTGGGCCTCGTCGTGGACTCTAGGAATTGTCATTACAGAGTCGCCACCTCCATTTTATGGTTAAACATAGAAAAACCGAAAATACCAGAAAGTGTATAGATCCAAGGGCTAAGTTACGAGTTGGGAAAGGGTTAGGCACCCAACTCACCCTTTTTGGTCTCATTTGGGCTTTGCTATATAACATGCTTAGTTTATTGTATTTAGTTTAGGCTTTTGTTTATATATATATATTGAATTCTTGTGCATGTCGAATTTCTGTTAGGCCAGCCTACTTAGCTCCATGGTTAGAGCCTCGTATTTGTAATGCGGAGGTCATCAGTTTGGTAGTCTTTTCTCTATTTATTTTATTCGATTTTTTCATCTTTTGAAATCAAAGAATATTGAAAAAAAATGTGTTCCTCTTTTTCTTTTTCTATATAGAAAATTGAAATACTAGATTTACTTGAATTTGGAAACCTAAATAAAGGATCCTTTTGAGATTATAGATTAGCGCTATTTTGAAATAATCATGAAGGATCGAAGACAAAAAAGGTAAATTTTTTGAATACATATAATATATATATATATATATATATATATATATATATATATTGGTAGGGCGGGATGTCATTCGGGATAATAATGACTATGCTGCCATTTTAGCACTTCAGGTATGTTAGCCGTTATCTAAGCATGATGTCTTCATATTTTATATACATTTATATACAAATACTATTTTATCTATATATATTATTTACACATAATATGTACTAATATAATAATAATACTATCTATATTTATGCTATATAAACGAGATATATAAGCTAATTATCGCATTATTTACAAGTGATGTAATTTATCGATTATTATTATTACTTTAACTACGGGATAGAATAATAATGGGGTACCTACCTTTTGTATCGTGAAATTCTAATCCCGATATATACGCTTAGGCTTTAGCCCACTAGGCACTCGTAGTTTCTGGTGTGCTCTCTCTGTCATCTCTCGAAAGAGAAAGTATTTTATATCTTATCCTCATCATCATCATCATCATCATCATCATCATCATCATCATCATCATCATAATCCTTGTTGTTATCCGGGCAGCGTGACATCACCTTATAAGTTTTAGATCAGCTCGTCGGGGGTGAAGAATGAAGGGGATCGCTTGTTCGGGCAAGGGAGGACGCTGCTGCGGGGGTAGGAGGCGAGGGGGCCGAAGGCTCTCTTGCACAAGGCAAGGGAGGAAGAGAGGCTGGCAACCTTTGGGGGAGAGGGCTTCTTCGGTGTTTTTGGTGTGAAATGAGGAGGCCGAGGCCTCTATTTATAGCCCAAAATCAGCCCAGGCAATCGGGGAAGGGGTAGCATGGAAGGGTTGTATGATATGCAAGAACAATAGGCCATGCAGCTTAGAGAATGAAGAGGTTGGAAGCATGAAGAAAAGCAATTCGGGGCGCGACACATGCAAGATTGGGCGCCGCTCCCCGACTTGTAATCATGCACAAAATCAACAATTTTACAGTCTGCTCCCTTGTCAAGTTATCTTTTCATTTGATTATTCTGCCCCCCAAAAGGCTAACATAATCTAACGTCCGTTAGTCCTTTCATATAGCAAATATATTTTTTGATATTTTTAGGAAATGAGGGGGTACAAAATTGAGGTGTCTACACCAACTCATTGCGTAAACTAAGCTTATACAACCATAAATACTCTTTAAATAACGTACATGCCCCTTATGTATAAAATAATCTTTAAAATCCAATTCAACATTAATAATTTCTTAAAGATGTTCTAATAGATAATATATGACTGAGTACATAGGAGATTGAAACTACGAGCTCAAGCTTGTGATATTACTATGAGCTTTACGGTTAGAGCCATTGGATGATTAAGTTGATGATGATTTAGAATGCCAAAGTCATTAATTAGAAGATAACATATCTGATATAACACTGTAGAGATCTAAGTAGATTTGATCCAACGGCACTAAAACTAAAGCTTATAATAAAATAAGCTAATGCTTATAACAATAAAACTCAGGGCTTGTTTGGTAGTCAGATAAGGATAAGCAGTATTATTAATCCCAGTACTATTAGTGCCCTCGCTATTAATCCTCACTTGTATATCGGGGGTAGTTTTGAGATTATAAATGTTAATCCCAATTTTTTTTAGTGAGGGCGCTAATAATACCACCCTCCCCGTTGGTATTAATAGTGAGGGGGATAATGACTTTATCCGGATAACTTGTGCTATTAGTCCTGACCACTTATTGCGTACCAAACATCAGATAACTTGGCTTATTAATCCTATCTGGCCTTAATCCTGGCTACCAAACGGCACCTCAAGCTTGTAATATCATACCTCATATAAATAAGTTCTTTTAACTTTGTTATTAATCAATCACATGACTTTAGAAAAAAATTAAGGTCAAGTTAAGACCTAAAACTAAATGTATGTCTAAAAGCTTTTATACACGAGTTGAGATGTGGACTCTTTATACACTCATGTTCCTAAATAAATATCATGTTTTATAAAATCAAATTGACTGATTTAAATGAATGCATGAGGTATGTTTTATTTTATTTTTCAAAACTATAGAATATATTATTGGGCAAAATTTGACCGGGTTCGTTTTATGAACTTTTTGAATATATTTTTTTAATCGAAAAAAGTCACTTTTGGAGACGAAAAGACTACGATACCCTTAATGAGTCTGAGGCGTGTAACGGATGACGAGCCGCAGGCATCGCAGTTCATAGTTTTATATACCGCAATACAATCTATTATTATTAACTTTTTTAGGGAAACAGGGGCGGCACACTACAGCTAGAATTTATTTAAGAATAAAAAAGAATACAAACTTGAGGGGAACAAACAGCTTAGCCCATATAAATGGGAGGACGGCGGAGCCTGAGCTCGAAAACGAAATAAATGAAAACAACAAAGCAAACATGAATAGCTAAGAAAACAAACAAAAGACAGCAACTAAGAAATCCTAATGTAAGGGGTCTCAGTCTTGTCTAGAGAGACAAGACCACAAATGTGACTGGGAAGAGCGGCAATGGTTGAGAAGGAGCAGTTACGATCTTGATCACAACCAAGGTTAGCCAGCTCATCGCCACACCATTAGCTTCATGATAACAGTAAGCCAAAGACTGGATTATATCGTTCACTTCTAATTTTTATTTTAGTTTATTTTAAAATAATAGCTTCATTTCTTAAAAAAAAGACTGGATTATACCGTTCACTTCTAATTTTTGAATTTTCTGGGGAGTATCCCTCTTCTTCTATTAATTTCATAAGGTAAAAACTTAAGAAATACGTTGTAAGAGTATTTTAGGTAAGATGGATTCCTTTACCCGACCCACCTTGTGTTGGAGGGTTAGGTTTTGACGGTGAGACCTACTGTGAGTGCCCCGTACCGAGACACCCCCCCCCCATACCGAAAAGCGGGTGGTTTCAAACATTGAAGCGCGTGGAATAAACTTGGGCCTCGTCGTGGACTCTAGGAATTGTCATTTCAGAATCGCCACCCCCATTTTATGGTTAAACATAGAAAAACCGAAAATACCAGAAAGTGTATAGATCCAAGGGCTAAGTTACGAGTTGGGAAAGGGTTAGGCACCAAACTCGCCCTTTTTTGTCTCATTTGGGCTTTGCTATATAACATGCTAAGTTTATTGTATTTAGTTTAGGTTTTTGTTTATATATATATATTGAATTCTTGTGCATGTCGAATTCTCTAGGCCACCTACTTAGCTCCATGGTTAGAGCCTCGTATTTGTAATGCGGAGGTCATCAGTTTGGTAGTCTTTTTTCTATTTATTTTATTTGACTTTTTCATCTTTTGAAATCAAAGAATATTGAAAAAAAATGTGTTCCTCTTTTTCTTTTTCTATATAGAAAATTGAAATACTAGATTTACTTGAATTTGGAAACCTAAATAAAGGATCATTTTGAGATTATAGATTAGCCCTATTTTGAAATAATCATGAAGGATCGAAGACTGTGGGTCCCAACAGACACAATAATAAGCTAGAAGGGGGGGGGGTCGAATAGCTTATTATACACTTAAAAACTTTTTAAGATAGTTCTTTGAAAAGTACTTACAATCTATTGAAATGATTAAAGTAGCGGAAGTTTATCAGAAGGGGTTCAGTCCGCCGATAAGGACTACCGTAGACCCGAACAGTTATTAAGATTTGTCAGAAGGATAACGACAAATAAAGTAATAAGCGCTTAGTAAGTAGACGTATTTAAAATGAATTAACACAAGTATTTTAGGATGGTTCACACTATAAAGAGTGCTACGTCCACCACCAAGGCAGTCAACCTTGGATTTAAATAGTGCACTATGTTTTCCACTAGATCTATTACAAAGAATATTCCCAATGGATCGTGGTACAAAATATTGACTTGTGTTTGTTAAGGAATTAAATATCCGTGTAAACAAGATATTTAATTGCGTAAGAATAGCTTTTGAATGAAAACAACTAGAAGTACAAAAATAAATGTTGATGCACAACTTCTTATTGTTGACGAGGACTTCTTGATCTGTTTAGGATCTCTTGAATGCACTGAGTATTAAGACTAAGAGTTGTTGTAGATTTTCAGAGCAATTTGTCAAGTCTTTTTCTCCAGTCTTTAATGGTAGCATTTATAGTAGGAGCATTCTGGAGATCCGTTGGAGAAGACGAAGACTTAACAGCTCTATTAGGTTGAATGCATTAAATGCATGGGGCTGCCAATCAAGAAATTCGTCTTCACAGATATTGAGCAGGGAATGAGTACAAAGATCTTTTGCAGATCGGAGTTGGGCAACTGGATATCGATATGTGAGAGTTGTTACGTATAGTAGTAGATACCGCTTCCTCGCCATCGCTCATCATGAAGTCTTCCCGCTTGAAAGCCGCTTCCGGCGGTCCGAGATGTCGTGAATGTCTCAATTTAAATTCAAACTGATAAGGATAAATTTAAATTGATCCATTAAGAATTGTTTGACTGAACACGTCATGATTGACCGAGTGTAGACAGGGTCTGCCGTTGTATGTTGAAGCAGGTCTTCCGCTGAAGCTTTAAAGATGTCTTCCGCTGAACCTGTTGAAGTCCTATAAAAGCTATACTAGGTAGAGTTCTATACACAGTTGCCACGTTAATCGATACGCAGCCCAATTAACCACTGATGTATAAAACTAGTGTAATGTATGAGCAGATATAAATCTAATTACAATACGTATCAACAATCTCCTCCTATTTATATCTGGTCATCATTACTACAAATGAGGGCTATAACCGACTATGTGATAGATAATAGCATGTCTAAGAGATTTATTCATTTTATAATGGAAGACATGCCTCTATCAAACATTAGAGCACCTCAAGTGTAAAGACTAATCTAAGTGCACAAAGAGATAAGGAAATCATAGAACAGCACACAGATTAGTAGCAATCAGTTTAAATAAATTTAAACTGAGTGTTTAAATTCTAAGCATATATAGAAAATGAAATATCAAGAACTTAAACAAAAGTAAATTTTGAAAGATAGATAATCTTCTGTATTATAAACAAGAATTTTAATGTTTACAGAGTTTTCAAAAGATAGGATAAGTACAAAGGTTAAGGGAAAAACAGATACATATTTTACCAAGGTCGTTTCCCTTTTCCTTTGTCTGCTGCTTCCTTCTCCCTACGCTGTGTCTCTAGCTCTTCCGTTCTTCAAACGTATTCGTCATCGGCGTCTGTGGGAAGCCTGGTGGAACGAGAGCGGTAGTCGAGTTCTTCACGAAGACGGCTGTTCTCTTCCATGAGCATTCGGTTTATAGACTTCATTTGCTTCTCCTTCATGATGGCCAGATCACGGTCACGTCGAGCATTCATGATGTCATGAGCAGAGTCACGAGCTATGTTGTTGAGCTCGAGGACAGGTGGGCGGCTGTTGCCAAGATGCAGTGTGATAGCATGGAACAACTCGTAGAAGAGGGATGAGCAGAGCCGGACACATTCATCGCGTTGAGCTTCGACATTGATTTTGACGTCCGTAAACTCGTGCCCCATCTGTCCAAAACTGGTCCATACATCATCTTGGCATTGAAGAAGAAGAGCAGCAGTTCGGTCGTTGGCCTTGGACGCGGCAGTGGCGATTTTAGCGGTAGCGGTAGTAATTCTTGTTAGTTCGCCTAGCCGTTCATAGATAGCGTCCAGCCTTAACAAAATTTCAGCATTGGCCGGCTGAGAGGAAGATGGTTCCTGGCCAATGTGAATGTGAGCGGTACCGGCAGAGGAGGCAGCTTCAGGGGACAAGGGCTGGAATGGCTGTTGTAGCGGTGGAGAGGCTGAGCCGGAAGAGGTGGAGTCTTGGGTTGGTATGGTGTTGGTAGAAGAGGAGATGGTTTGTGGTGGAGGGGGAGGAGGGGTTGGTGGAGAATCTAACTCAATGTTAGTGTCAGAATTGTCACTGACTATTGATGATTCTGGTAAAAGGTCGGTAGAGAACCAGAAAGAGGGGGCATGATAGAAGAGGCTTTTGGGTTTACAAAATTGAGGTTGAGGTTGATCTGGGGAGAATAGATCTGCTACTGATGAAAGTTCAAAGAGAAACTTGGCAGCAGCAGAGTCTATTGGTTTGGTTGGAGGTAGTTGAGTTGGTTGTGATAGTGTTGAGGAAGTGGTTTGGGTTTGATGAGGTGAGGTAGGGGTAGATGGGTTAGGAGAGTAGTTGAAGGGTGAAGGAGGAGGAGGGGTTCGGGTTCGGGTATGCTCCTCCTGTCTTTGAGGCTCCTCCTTAGGGATAGACTCCTACGGAGGGGTTGAAGTCCTCTGAGTAGATGACTCAGTATGAATAGGTTGGCTGGGTGTGGCGGTAGAGGTTTGGTTAACGGTAGAAGGTTGGGCGCGGGTAGTGGACTTGGTGCCAGCAGACCTCTTTTTCTTCCTTAGCAACTGAATTGAGGGCTCAGCTGCTTCATCGGTAGAGGCGGGAATGTCTGCAGGTGGCTGATCTTCAAAGGTTTTACGTAGTCGCCCACGCTTTTGCTGAGGTGGGGGTGGTGAAGATGAGGATGGTCGTTTGGGTTTAGGAGAGGTCATGTATGAGGTAGCTTGGTTGAGTTGGTGCCGGCTGAGCTGGGATGGTTGGGTGGGAAGGTGATGGAGTTGGTTTGGCCGGGGGTCTTGTCCTTGGCCTTCCTTCATCTCCTTCCTAATCCATTTGGCCTCGTTGCTCCTCAAGCAGCTACTTCTTCTTCCCCGGCCTTTTTGCCCTCGCTTTTTGCTTGGACCGTAATAGCTCCTATGCTTCATCTTGTATCCTTGGCTTTTTGGTGAAGAGATTGGGCAACTTGGTCATCAAATTTTGCGTAAGCCTTCTTGAAGGTCTTGCTAGGCACTTCATATGCTTCCATGTTGAAGCGTGTAACTATGATCGGCACTGGCTTGGCAACTTTGTCGATGGAGATGGGCGGAAGACCTTTCTGCAGCCCTCGCTTGTTCTCGTATTCTTTATATTTGTTGAAGAACGAAGCGGTCAACCTGCTTCCTTGGCCACCACTATAAGCTCATCTTCCTTCAAGGAAGAGTTGACCTCGCCTCGTGTCTCGAAGGAGAGCATTGATCGCCTCGACAAAGTGGTCGCTTGCAGTGGGGTTGTTCTTGACTCGTCCACCCACCGCTTTCGCCATCAAGATAATAGTGCCAAGTCGAGACGGTCCGGTGCAGACTAAGACTTGTAAGGTTTAGTTGTCTGCGTCAGAACATATCATGTGCACCACTTTTGAACAGCAGCATCCAACGGGATAGATTTCTCACATCTTCCTTACGGCCTCTGGTATCAACCCATCATTGCTCCCGTGCATGATCCCTCAGCAATAGTTGACTCAAGCACCACCGAAATGCACACCAATAATGGTGGAGATGGTCTTTATGATGGAAATGGGACGCGGCCTCTAATCCATCCACGCAGAAAGCATTTTTATTTCGAGCTCCATCCCTCTTTAGCCAAGAAAATACCGTAGTCTTTGTCGCTGAGGAAGAAGAGTGGAAGAATCCTCGGAGGCATTCATGTCGTCAGCAGCCTTGACTCCTGCGACAATGTTGTACGATTGAGGTCGATTTATTATCTGTATAAAGTTTAGGGTCCGTGGCTACGCACGACGTCATGAGCAATGAAAAGTAGGATATCCAAAGGTTGACGTCCAAACTTGAGGAATGTCTTTTTCGGGTCTAGACCTTCCTCATTGCCACGCTTGACTTTGATGATTTGTTCTAAAGAAATGCGGTCAAAAATTAGGCTTTTACCTCATGAGTTAAACAGCATAGATTTCAAGTTTTTCCGAGATAATTGAAAATTTTGAAAAGAAAACTTGAAACCCTAGAATATTTAGAGTGCCAAACCGGAGAAACTTATGTAAGATTTCAAAAAGAATAAGTATTCAAGCATATAAAAGACCTGTTAGTTTCTAGGTTTTAAAGAACAACAATGGCGTGATATCGTTAGTTACATAAAAAGCGAACCTTTTGTATTCCAAAACAATTTGCTTAAGAGATGAAATACCTAAACATAAAACAAAGTGAATACCAAGTAGTAGAGTAGAGAAGAACATACCAGTTGTTGATGAGAAGAAGAAACAAGAAGATTTTAGGAACGAAGAGAGCGTTGCAGGGAGAGAGTGTTTGAATAGAGAGAAATATTTAGACAAAGGGGTTTCGTAAAGTTTTGGAAAGGCGCTTCAAAGTCTATTTAAAGAAAAAAATTTAGCGTAAGGAACTTTAGATATTTTCTAAGTACCAATTTTTACCATTGACCCCTTATTGCTTTAGAAACCTCTTAACTAAAATAGACAAGTAAAGATACTAACCTT
>JABEVN020000840.1:0-27818 GCA_013146195.2 Codonopsis lanceolata | reverse complement strand
ATGATGAAATGAATTCCCTTGCATGTTAATCAAACTTGGACTTTAGTGCCTAAGCCGAAAAACTATTATGTTGTTGCTTGTAAGTGGCTCTATAAAGTCAAGAATGAATCGATTCGGTGAGATTTAAGGCTAGATTAGTGGCGAGGGTTTTACTCAAAAGGAAGGTATAGACTACAGAAATCTTTGCTCAGTAGTTAAGTTCACAACCGTTAAGATTATGCTTGCTTTGGTAGCTCAATTTGATTGGGAATTGAAACAAATGGACGTAACTGCTTTTGCACGGTGATTTAGATGAGAAAATCTATATGCGGCAACAGGGTTATGTGGATAATCAATTTCCTAATTATGTGTGTTTGCTTAAAAAATCCTTATATGGCTTGAAAGCGGTCTCCCATGTGGAATAAAAAATTTGATCAATGCATGCTTGATTTAAAATTTAGTCAGAATGCGTATGATCATTGTCTCTATTTTAAGAATGATAGGAATGTAATGCGTTTTTCTTGCTCGTATATATGGATGATATGCTTTCTTATTCGCATGTCCCAAATCGGTTGAAATTGTTAAAAGCTGCTTGAGTGCTAGATTTGACATGAAATATTTGGGTGATGCTAACAAGATTCTTGGCATGAACATAATTAGAGATCGTAAATCCTCAATTGTTTACTTAAATCAGATTTCATATGTTGAAAAGATTTTGAGTAAATTTTCTATGTTAGATGCTGATTCTGTAGATGTTCCCCTTGCTGCCCACTTTGTGCTTAGTAAAGAGCAATGTCCTAAAAATCAATTTGAAATAAATCAAATGAGTAGAATCTCGTATTCTAATGTCATAGGTTCCATTATGTACTTGATGGTTAGTACTCGCCCCGACATAGCTTATGCCATTAGTTGTCTTAGCTGATATATGTCGAACCCAGGTTTGCCCCATTGGCACGCCGTTAAGTGGTTATTGCGATACTTGAAACACTCTTTGAACTATGGTATTAAATTCTTCAAATCTGAAAATGGTGTTAGATTGGTTGGGTATGTTGACTCGAATTATGTCAATGATAGAGATCATAAGAAGTCTACCACATCTTATGTGTTCACACTTTGTGGGTCTTGCATTAGTTGGAAGTCTCAATTACAATCTGTTGTGGCCTTGTCCATAACCGAGGCTGAATACATAGCTATAACCGAATCAATTAAAGAAGCTCTTTGGTTAAAAGGCTTAATTTCTGAAATCAGTTTTTTGAAAGAAAAAGTGGTAGTATTTTCAGATAGTCAAAGTGGTATTCAACTATGTAAAAATCTAGTTTTTCATGATAGAACTAAACATATTGACGTTCGTTTTCATTTCATTCGTGATGTTGTTGCTAAGTGCATTATTTACTTGGATAAAGTTGATACTAGCTTAAACCCTGCTGATATGGTCACCAAGTGCCTTCCTGTTAAAAATTTTCTAAACTGCTTGAAAATTTTGATGATGGATACCGGTGATCCCGGTAATTAAGGATGTCCCATTTTCTTGTGATTTCCCCAAAGAATTCCATGGATGTTCTGTGTGCACAGCTATGGTGACTTGACTAATTCTGCTTTCCGCTTTGTGAATTAGTTAAGTATTTTGATTTATGCATCTTTGTGTGTATTAGAAATCTTTTTCCCTGCTTTGTTCTTACTTTGTGTTGGATCAAGTGCAGGGATAGGCGATGCAAATGCCTTTCTTAATATATGTCCTATTGAGTCCATGTTTGTGAACCAGCACTTGTTCCAAGGTGGAGAATGTTGAAATTGGAGGCCCAATTTGGTGGCAGCCTTTTATCTATTCCAAGAGCCCAAATTTTGTTGATTGGCCCATTCCCTTCCAAGGTTTCTTGTGCAGCCGGTTTGTGCATTTGTTTCCATTTTTTGGTCAATCAATTAGTTTCCTTATTTCTTGGTCAATCAATCAATTGATTGATTGACCACCTTATTATATATATACTCCCTCCCTTCGGCAACTTGGCAGAACAATTGCAGGACAATTGTTAGAAACCAAAAATTGAGTGTAGCCGCCTATAAACAGCCGCCTTCTTTTTCTTCCTCTTCTAATTTACGTGATTGAAGGTTAGGCCCTTCAATCAGTGATTTAGTGTGAGCAAGGTCCTCTTCCCGATTGCTCTGTGCTTCGGGTGGTTCTTCAGTTTCTCCCACGTTGTGTTGCCGGAAAGGTTTTGTCCAATCGAATTTGTGGCTCTAATCTTGGTTGATAGTTGTTGGGTTTACCGTGGACTCTTTGGTGGACTTTGGTCGGTGAAAGGAATCTGAGCCGAAAAGCTTGTAGCCTAGATCTTTGTGATCGATGACGGAGTCGTATGCTTGGGTCACGGGGTAATTCGAAGCTTTTCGTTTCGTTTATTTTTTGTTCCTTCCCGTAGCCTTTTTTTCTTTATTACTGTTTAATCTAACAGTTTGTGTGCAGATTCTAAGAGTCCTTCATATTTGTACCTTGGAGTTCCATTGATTAGACTATTTGTATTAATAGGCTAGTTGTTAGAAGGTTGTATTTTTTGATTAATTCAAAAGTCCGTTTACATGCGGGTTCATTAAAGTGTGATATAAAATCACAACAACTTTAATGAAACTACTACCGACTCAAAATATAAAAATTATATTCCAGCAAATTTCAATTACTAATCTACTTCGATACTATGCTCTAAATTGCTAACCAACCCATAATATTAAAGCATACAAGCAAAAAGCAACCATAAACTCTATCCAACAATACTAACCGACATCAATAGTAAATTATACTCCACCAGTCTACAAAAGAGTAATACGTACATTTACTTAGTTTTAGAGAAAATATCTAATAACCACTACAAACTACTCCCTCTCGTCTCAAAATGAGTGTCAGACTTTAAAATTGAGCTAATGCATAATAAAACTAAATGATTGAAATAAAGGCAAGAACAGAAAAATGGAGAAGAAATTGAGATATATACTTGAGATTTTGAACGGTGTTGCAAATGTAGTCAATGAACTGAATGACTGAACCTTTACGAACCTGGCCGGTCTTGACTCGGTCATTGAGTTGAGTTGCGAGCATTGCGTGATGAGAAATGGAAGCATCGGAGAGCAAAATACGATACCGTTCCTGCGAGTTATTGATTAATTTGATATCTAAGACCTGTACCAACGACTTCGAATTCACGCCTCCGAATTTATGGCCGAGATGGAGTTCGCCGTCAAATTGACTAGCATTCGAGAGAGAAAAGGAAGATCGTGATGAGGGGGATATTTGGAAGATGGGGGTAAGGAGTTTGTTGGAGGTGAAAGAGAAAAATTGAGGGAATAGAAAATGTTAGGGTTTCAAAAAACACTGAATAGTTGGCGTGGGTTTCTACATAATTTAATTATAACCACATGCGCAAATATATTAAAGAAAATCACACATTAAAAAATATTTATAACATAATTATTATTTTTTTCATAATGGTGTGTCAAGTCAAAGAGAACGGTTATTAAAGAACTGAGAAGTATTATTTATTCAAACTATATTTTAGGGACGACTTGTGTAAATAAAAAAACCCCAATTGCCACCAAAATTAAAAAAAATAATCATCTACCAGCAATGTTGATACATTTTTACGCAAGTGGCCCTGGAACACGACACGTGTCTATCACCAAAAAAAATTAGATTTTTCATGGTCGGCCATGTTTAGAGTTGTCAAAATTGAGTCCAACCTAGCCCACCCGATTTTTTATGGGCTTGGGCCTCAATCTAGAAGGTGCGAAAAAGCTGGGCCTTTTTGGCCTAACCCTATTGGCCCGTGGGATGGAATTGGCCTGGGCCTAAAAAGCCTACTAGGCCTAGCCCGATCACCTTACCTATGAAAAATAAATAAATATAACTTTCATTCCAAAAACAAAAAGAGATGATGTAACTTAGACATTGATAATATTTTTACTCTGCACTTGTTTGTTTATCCATGTAAACACCGAGACCTTGTTTGGGACCATGGACAAGACACTTCGTTTATTAGAAATAGGAAGCAACTATTAGGCCGGGCCTGGCCCAATGTTAAGCTAGGTCCGGTGGGCTTGGGTCGGGGCAACTCGGTTGACAACTATAGCTACGTGTCATGATTAAAAAGTCATTTAAGTAAAAATATTTTACACCGTCAATAAATAAAAAAATTAATTTGATAAATTTTGTGGTGTCTCCTTGTCACCCAAATTAATAATATTTGGAAAAAAATTATTCATCTTTAAATTGTCAATAAAGAAATCTAAAATTGTTACTCCCCTCCTAAATATTTGTCATGCTTTCTTCTTTTATCTGTTTAAAAAAAAAGAAAAAAAAAGATCACATTTGTCAACTTTTCTTTTTTAAAGACACTTTTACCATTTTATCGTTACTTTTTCTTCTTATTTCAAGCATGACTACATTCATAAGAGTTTTAAAGAAACTACATATTATATATACCAATATTTATAATAAAATCAGTTTGTTTTTCTTAGTAAGTATCGTCAAAAGCTTCCTCTTTACCCCCGTTAACGTGAAGCTGATTAGTAATAGGTTTACTATTAGTCTCTAAAAAATTGCATATCCCAATGGTAGTCCCTATTTTGAAATTTGTACACCGTTGATTTTAAGTCTTTAATACGCTATTAATCCATACTTTGGGTGTCATCATCTCCTTGCCGTTAAATGACCATGTATCATCCACGTGAGGCATTTCCAAAGGCAAATAGGTCATTACAAGTCAAGGCTCAGTATCTCCTCTCTCTTCTTCTTCCTCTCTTCATATTAGGCTCACTACCACCACCACCACTACTACTCAAGGTCTCAAGCCCCCGCCCCATGGCCAAAACACCTCTTTCCCCATCTATCTCTCTATCTAAAAACGTTTTTTGAATCCCACATAAAATTTTCAAACCTACTTAAATCTTGGATACAAAATCTAACCGTATTGATAAATCAATTTTGAAATCTCCATTGATAAACCTACCACCACCACCGTGATTTCAAAATTGAAGTAATTACATACCTTCATTTTGAAATCAAAGTGAATTTGCAATGCATAATTTTGAATTAGAATACATAAGTAAATCCCAATGCACAATTTTAGATTTGCAATGCACAAACTGAATTCCACATCCAAAAAATCCCAATGCATAATTGGATTTGCGATGCACAAATTGGATTCCTTTTGTAGAAAATTCCGATGCACGATTTTGGATTTGTGATGCACTATTTGGAATTGAAATACAAAAGTAAAGCCTGATGCACAATTTTGGATTTGCGATGCACAATCTCCATTGTAATACCCTAGATTCTTACATGCTTGACTTGTGCTTGCCTGTATACATTCATAATCATCGTAAGTATGTTCACTTAGCTCATGTGTATGTTTGGATTCAATAGTATATCCTTTGATATCATTTCCATGATTGAATTCATCATTCATGCATGTTATCATTTGATATATATATATATATATATATATATATATATATGTGTGTGTGTGTGTGTGTGTGTGTGTGTGTGTGTGTGATAATCATGTATTAATGTCTAAGGCCATTTATTATCCTTTGCATGCTTAAAGTCTAGATTGAATGCTTGTTGAATCGACGGTTTGGTTGTTGGTTTACTTCTCTTTGATTCCCTTCTTCGTGTTAGATGATCGGGAGTTGTTTGAGTGTTTTTTGGGGGAGTTCTAGACCTGCTTTGAGTGAGGTCTAAGCCTTTTTTTGGTTTGGTTATGTGTTTTGAGTCATTTGGGGTTGATTCATAGACCATTTGGTAGAAAATGGGACTTGCAGTCGCATTCAATAGGACTTTGCCCCCGCAAGCATTGTAGAGAGTTAAAAAGATTTTACATTAGAGTGATGCGGCCGCATGATAGTCGTAACAGTATTTCTCTGTTTTGATTTCTTGACCAAATTGACTATCCTAACCTTACTAAAACCTATTCTAATCTCTTCCTAAACCTTTCTATTAGACCTAATACTATCCTAACATGGTTACTTAGTTCTAATGGTGTTTAAATGGGTGTATTAGAGGGGATTAGCCACAAAAATCTGATTTGAACTTACCACATTAGTTGGACACTTGTCCCACTAAGGTTTTGACTTCAACCAAACCACAAACTAGACTTTGGGACTTCATTTGTTGCCTTCTCTTTTCAAAAACATGAAGAGACTCTTCCATGGAGATAGAGAGAGTTCTTGGGTGATTTACTTGGGCTTCCATAGCTCTACTTGTTCATTCTTCAAGCCGAGGCCGTAGAATCAAAGAGCTTGTCGAGTAGTCTTTTTCCATCCGACTATATTTTCGTTTTCTTTGCTTGTATGAAGATTACATGTAAGTTACTACTTCCTTTCCTTTGGATTTTTGGCTCATTGGGAAAACAAAATACTTGCTATGTGTGGTCAATTAGTACATATGTGATATGTATGCCTATACTTTGTATTTTTGGAAATGTGAACTTGCTAGAACCATGAGTAGGTTGATTTCCATGTGTGTTGAAGTATGTTATTAAGCTTCACCTTGTATGTTTAGACCTTTGAGGATGCTAGCTAAGTGTTTACCTAAAAATCTATGTTTGAACACGATTCTTATACTTTAAATGTTACTCCTTCTGGTATGAAACATTGTGGGGAGTTTTAATTGGGATTTTGTTAATTAATGGGGTTACATAGTGTTGTTAACCTTGAGAACTTAGTTTTGAACACTAGCTCATGAATATAGAAGGGTAATGTTACATTTAGCTTCCATACCCTAGAAAATTGAAAGTGTGGAAATGTCTAAACGGAGTCGATTATTGGATTTATATGACTATAGAGAACTACATAGTTAAGTCCTACAGAATTTGGGGCTCAGTTGGTGGAAGTCAAGCCTCCGAACATGTTTAAGTGTATGAAGAACACCTGGGTATTAGAGACTTAATGTTATTGCTCTAATGTGATTATGTGCTAGTTAGCAATAAAATGCATAACTATGTGATTGTAGAGTAAATACCTACTTGATTGGTTGAGTGCGCTCTTCCGTACTCTCCCTTTGATTGAGCATTTGAGTATACGTTACTTGTGCTTGGATTTGAGTCTAGCTGGCGTCGTCTTGTTAGAGTCTGTAGCAAGACAATTCATCGTCTTCACGAACTGTGGGATTCGTGATCATGGTGGATCGTCGCGCCGGGTTTTCACACACCCTTCCATCGATGGCCATGATGAGGATGTAGCTCACCATTTTTGTAGTATTGAACATGACCCTGGTAGCTTTGGAACTCGAGTAGGGAATGTCTCGAGGACGTCGATACCACGATTTGAGTATCGAGGACACATTTGATTTGCACGTGTTTTGTAGGGGCTACACGACGGAAGTGGAATCGAGTATCATATCCTCATTTATGTGATTTACTTAACGAACACTTATGTGGAACAATGTGCTACGTGACTTATGATATGATTTGCCTATTGTGATTATTTAATGAAATGTTATACTATAGTGATAACATGATTTATATGTTGCTTGAGCACAATGTCATGACTTGTAATTACATTTAGTAACTTACTAAGTCTTGATGACTTACTCTATTTATTTTTTCCTTAGATCCGAGTCATGAGAGCAGTTCGAAGTAGTTCGCGGGGTCTTCGGTTATTGTGGATCTTTTGAGAAGGTTGTTACCTTGTGTAATGTTTAGTTATTCTTTCTTTTGGCAAGGACGTTTGGGAAGTAAGGTTATGTAAACTTTACCATGGGTAGCAAGACTTGATGTTGTATATTTGGTACTTGTGTGATATGATATTGGCACTTAATCTTTTGTGAGTTGACTTGTGTTAGTCGAGTCATGTTTATATGAGTTATCTTATTTCCGTTATGTTTAATCATATGTTTGATATGTTTGTTCTCCGGCATGTGTAGTCGTTGAGTGTGTAGACTAGAGTTGTAGACTTAGTTTAATGTTGTATTCCGACTATAATGTCGTCGATGAATTGGTTTATTTATGTTATATTATTGCATAACATGTGGTTGTTATTGTAACCAACGAGATCTAACTCAACTGGTACTTCTCACTTCTTCTAACGAAAGGTCGGATGTTCAAGTCCCACAAGAGACACCCTGGACTTTACAACTCTCAATAGAGAGGTCGGGTGTTCAAGCCTCTTCAAAGGCACCGTTGTTGTTCAAACGTTACCCAAATGCCCTATTTAGCTACTCACTTATCTTAACGGAGAGGTTTAGTGTTCAAACCCTACCAGAGGCACCCTGGTACTTCATTACTCTCAAGCGAGAGGTTGGGTGTTCAAAGCCTCACCAGAGGCACCATTTGTTCGAGCCACACAAAAGGCATCATATATATAATTGTAGTCTTTCAAGGCATTAATATAAATAAAAATTAAGGGTAGGAGTACGGTCTATGTCCCCTTCAACCTTTAAAAAAAAGGTGGTTGTTATTGTAAGTGAAAATTGTTGCGTCACGTGCTTTGAATTTTAGGCTGAGGGATTTATCATCTCTTAGGTCGTATTTAATTTGGAACTTGTTAGTTCATGCGCCATTGTATTATTTGTTTTCGCATTTGTTGAGTCGTTGGTGTATTGCTGATATAGCCTTACCATTTACTTGTTTGTTGTGCTTTTGGCGACACGACCTAGGGATCTCGTGTTGGCGTTTGGGTCGGGTCGTCACACCTACCACCACTAGCGTGATTTCCAAATTGATGTAATTACATACCTTCATTTTGAAATCAAAGTGAATTTGCGATGCACAATTTTGAATTAGGATACATAAGTAAATCCTTATGCATAAATTAACTTTCATAATTTATATGAATAACAAAAATAGACATTCATTTTCAGACAAATTGACGACAACATTGCAAGGCATAATAATGTAAATAAACAAATTAATGAATATCATTTTTTCATCAAAAAAGGTTGAAACTCACTTAACAGGATGGAGCTAATGCATAATAAAACTAAATGATTGAAATAAAGGCAAGAACAAAAAACTGGAGAAAAAATTGAGATATATACTTGCGATTTTGAACGGTGATGCAAATGTAGTCAATGAGTTGAACGACTGAACCTTTACGAACTTGGTCGGTCTTGATTCGGTCATTGAGTTGAGTTGCGAGCATTGCGTGATAAGACATGGAAGCATCGCAGAGAAAAATACGATACCATTCCTACGAGTTACTGATTAATTTGATATCTAAGACTTGTACCAACGGCTTCGAATTCACGTCTCCGGAATTTATGGTCGAGATGGAGTTCGCCGTCAAATTGACCGGCATTCTAAGAGAGAAAAGGAAGATCGTGATGAGAGGGGAGATCTGGAAGATGGGGGTAAGGAGTTTGTTGGAGGAGAAAGAGAAAAATTGAGGGAATAGAAAATGTTAGGGTTTCAAAAAACGTTGAATGGTTGGCGCGGATTTAAACCGACTTTCGATTTTGAAATGACGCAAACTGACGAGTAGATGGTATTTAGTATTTACAACATGTCTCGTTAAACTATGTACTCGCCGGTTCATGGGTTTTTTTTTCAATTTCAAAATAATTGTGTTCTTTAAAAGCTTTCTTAAAAGAATATTTTTTCTACTTATTTTAATTATAACCACATGCGCAAATATATAAAAGAAAATCACACAATAAAAATATTTATAACATAATTAATTATTTTTTTCATAAAGGTGTGTCAAGTCAAAGAGAACGATTGTTAAAGAACTAAGTATTATTTATTCAAACTATGTTTTAGGGACCACTTGTGTAAATAAAAAAACCCCAACTGCCAACCAAAATAAAAAAAATTCATCTACCGGCAATGTTGATACATTTTTTCGCAAGCGGCCCTGGAACATTACACATATCTATCACCAAAAAAATTAGATTTTGGTTGGCCACGTGTAGAGTTGTCAAAATTGAGCCCGGTCCAGCGCACCCGATTTTTATGAGCTTTGGCCTCAATCTAGAATGCCCGAAAAAAGTGGGTCTTTTTGGCCTAACCTGATATGCCCGTGGGATGCAATTGGCACTAGTCTGAAAAGCCAATTAGGTCCAGCCCGATCACACTTACCTATGAAAAATAAATAAATATAACTTTCATTCCAAAAACAAAAAGCGCAGATGTAACTTAGACATTGATAATATTTTTACTCTGCACTTGTTTGTTTCTCCATGTAAACACCGAGACCTTGTTTGGGACCATGGACAAAACACTTCGTTTATTAGAAATAGGAAGCAACTATTAGGCCCGGCCCGGCCCAATGTTAAGCTAGGTCCAATGGGATTAGGTCGGGGCAGCCCGGTTGACAGCTATAGTTACGTGTCATGATAAAAAAGTCATTTAAGTAAAAATATTTTACACCGCCAATAAATAAAATTTTAATTTGATAAATTTTGTGTCTCCTTGTCACACAAATTAATAATATTTGGAAAAAAATCTTTCATCTTTAATTTTCAATAAAGAAATCTAAAAGGGTTAAGTATACCATTAGTCCCTGAACTTTGGCCAAACCCATTATCAGTCCCCCAACTTCAAAAAGTTTCACCACTGACCAAAGTATGCCTTTTTTGCTCATCGGAGATCCCTAGACCTAACGCCGTTTGTGTATTTTCGTTAAGTGAGCATGTGTCACTCACATACACAAAATAAGGGGATCATGCATAACATCATCAAAATAAGGGGGCAATGTGAAAACCTTACTGTCAAACCTTTTGCCCTCACTACCTTCCCTCTCATCACCAACAACGCCATCAGCTTGTGCATAACAATAATCGCCATCTTATTTGTCGGTAAACAATTAATATGCGGCACAAATTCTACAACCTTCATCTTCTTCTTCACCTTATGCAACCTCTGCTCCTTTTCAATAGCTTCCCTCAACGGCTCAAACCAACCCAGAAACAACTTCTTCACATAAGGAAAATTAGGAGCCAAACTTGGAATATACCTCGAAGCAAAGACTTGATAATTATTGGTGAGCATGTGAATCGAGCCACTCCAAAAATTGCAGGGTACCAACTCATCAAGAACTCACAATATGGTATTAGTATATCCGTCAATTCTTTCCATGACCATATCATCGAATCAAATATCTCACACCGATGCCGAGAATTCACAAAGTCGATTGACCTAATCACAAATTAAACAAGGACGTCAATCAATGGAACATGGTGTATATTACCATGAAGAACAATAGCATTTGGTAAGTTAAAGTTCAAGCATAAAAAAAGGCTAGGAATTAAACATCAAAAATAAACTCCTCATTATAGTCAAAAGGTGACGGAAAAGCACATGTTCTATAGATATATATAACGCAGCAAATCTGCGAATAAAAATTGCTAAATATGGAAGTAGTTTTGATGGACATTAATGAAAGAGAGCATATATACATATATAAACTCACACTACATTGAACAAAAAAGAGTTCTTTAAAAAAACAATGTTAATATTCACGTATCGCCGGTGTGAAGGCCGTGAAAATCTGATGATTTTGTAATGCAAAGGATTGGACGAAAGCACCACCAATGCAACTTTTTCCGTCAAGTATCGTATCTTAGGATTCGGCAAAGCCATCACTTGCTTTGTACGTAGTTGGCTTGCAAATATAGTGCCGATCATGTCTATGATTTTGACGGCTCACGTAAACAAATATACCTTGATCGGAAGACGCCTCGATTTTACTGTCACGGGGTAAGAATTCCATGGATAAATGGCTAGATTGACCATCAATATATACAAACGTGGATTTATATTTGTAGTCATCAACCATGCTTTATACCAAGTAACCCGATACAATATTTGTGTTTCGGGCATGAAGTTCAACAAAATTTGAGTCATAGGTAAGATTATTTCATTCTTTACATACCAATCTTGATGAATTTAACGTTTGTAAAGATGTTCGAAGACAAAACTTCAAAAATCATGTCAGAAGAAAGGTGATGAGAAGACTCCATTGAAGATACTTGAACCAAAAAAAAAAAGGGAATAAACTCAAACAATTATGAAACTAATTGTTGATTGGATTGGTATCAGAATTTAGAAGGTTGGAATTACGAAACCAAGGAGGGTTGAGGCTTTTTTATACTTAAATACATTTCCTATAGCTTAGAGGAAAGTATGCCCCATAGAATGTTTACTTCCTAGCTTTCTAGGAATTAGCAATAGCAAGACTAGGCAGGTGCATTAACCGCACCCCCTCCCCCCGCGCAAAAAATGTCAAAGCTTTTATAATGTAATTTTGTAAAGTGCAAGCATGTAAAGCACATTTTTTTAAAATTTGACTAGTCCATTTAGGAATAATATGAGTATAATACTTGCTATACAAGTTTAACTTAAATAGTGTAAATACAAAAGGGATTAGGAAATCTAAATACAAAAGGGATTAGGAAACCAAAAAACCGTTTTTGGTTTTTGGTAGGAAGAAGTTATATGACTATTACACCCTTAAAAAAAATCTCTCCCTTCATATATAAAAGAGGTTTATTCCCAAAAAAACGTTATTTTTGTTTAATTATTACTCCCTCCTTTACTAAATATTTATCCTCCTTTCTATTTTTGTCCGTTTTAAAATAATTGTCTTTTTCAAAGGTTTTTTTTAAACAAGAAAACACTTTTACACTCTATTCTTACTTTTTGAGCATATGATCATAATTAAAATAGGTAGAAAAAATAAAGGTAAAATGATAAAATTATTTTCCTAAAAAATATTTTTTTAAGTGGACAAATATTAAAAAACTGATAAAAAAGAAAAGTGGACGAAATTTTGAAAACAAGGAAAGTAATTTATAGTTGAGTAAAATGTAAAAACACTACAAATTATGTATTTTATAATTTCTACAAAAAAAGAAAGTCAAATTTGCACTTTAAAAAAATTGCTTTTTTGGTAGGGACGGAGGAAGTAGAAGACAAGCACAAGAAACATTACATTTGAATTACTCATTATTTGCCTAATTTCCCTCCCCCACCTGCAAAAAAGGAAAGCTTTTATACTGTAACTAGTTTTTTTAATCCGTGCGTTAAACATACTTTAACTAAATTATACATAAATAAAATAAAAAGGATAAAAAATCTTAATGAACAAAATAAGAAGAATCGGTTTATTAATAATTACACATAAATATATCACTAATTATTATAGATTCTAAAAAAATTTCTTATACACAATATTTGTTATCTTATTAGTTGGTTTTTCATTTTCCCCGCATATCAATATCTAGTTTCTTCAAAAAGAGACCTACAACTACATGCAATTATTGAATTTGAGACTTGTTAATTGTTATTACATATGATACCAGCAATGGTAATTGTCTTCTTTGGAATATGGAAAGACAATCTTACATCGGTTACATAAAAACTTTTTTTTTTCAACATTGCTTCCTTTGAAAAAAATTGTTTCAATAATATGATCTTCAATATTTATGATGATTAGTCTTGTTCCATTGCACAACCCTGCAACATGATTGATGTGGCAAAATCACAGCTTGGGCCGTCCTTGAGTTGGGTAGGATAACTGGGCTTTGAGTCACCTTCCATGAGCCTGTTAAGATCACAAGAATACCTAAGTGGAAGTGCAAGGCAGGGCCTCGCGAAACCCCTCTGGCGTGAGAGTAAGTCTCGTGTGTAAATCTGAAAGCAATTTGACAGAGTGCCAAGGCTCAAGAAAAGTGTATGTGTACCTTTTTAATGATTATGGAGAGGTATTTATAGGCCCCCAAGGTGGTTGAATCCGTCTAGGATTCATTTTCCATAGTTACCAAATCAATCAAGGAGAGAATCCCTAGATTTTAGGCATGATAGGCGGCTGGCCGCGTAAATGTAGGAGCAGATAAGGCAAGTACCCCGCTCAAGTATGGAAACCTTTGACTTGTCTTGGAGAGCAAGCCTCCGGTACTTCCTACATGGTATATACTCGGGCGAGCAGGGCTCTGCCCGGCTATTCAATTTGCACTATTTCTGAACTTAATGTAGATCCAAGGGGCGGCCCCTGGTCGGGCAGGCAGGGCCAACACTCGACCAGGTTTGGATGGGATGAATCTAGTTCCTTTGCTAGACATAAGTGTGGAGTCTGGGCATGGCCCCTGGTCGACAGGCAAGGCCTATGCCCGGCCAGTTTTGGACGGGAGTTACACTGCTCGCTGCTTGATGCTTCTATTACTTTGCTCACTAGGCCTGTGGGCCCCATATGCATTGTGCTCGTGATCGGCACATGATGATAGCTCGAGCCTTACTCGTGACCGAGTTTGGGCCGGGCATATCAGTGGCCCCTAGCTCCTTGTCTGGTGAGTATTCATGCTCGGAGCGAGGAGCGTTCAGATCGGGTATTCGCGCAGGCTTCAATACTTATGAATTTTCCGAGGGTAGAGAAGACTTCGGAGGTCGCGTGTGTGGAAGGCACAGGAAACTTAGTGGAGCACTCTTGGAGAGTGTCAAGGAAGCTTGTTGCCGAGGGCGTGCTGGGCGAGTGGGCGAAAAAGCCGTGAGCGTCCCGTCAAGAAGCGATTGGGCGAGGCGCAGAACCAGCGGCGCATTTAATCTGTGCGTGCTTGGTGATGATGGGCCGTCCTTCTAGACGTCGTTTCGGCCTCTCTTTTCCCCCCAAAAACCGTAAACCCTGGCCTATAAAAGGGGAATCCCTCTTCTCTTCAACCTTTTTACCGTTCCTGAGTTATTGAGAAAGAGGATTTTCTGGAGAGCTTCTGTTGCCGGTGCCTCGAGTGTTCCAAAGTCCAGTGACCTTTTGCTCAACGATCTCCACCGTTCATTCATTCCCGGCGTTTGCAATCTTTGTGTCGTCTCAGTTTCAATCACCATCTATCTGCAGAGAACCGCCTCAATCCCACAGAACAGTAAGTTCCCTCCCCCCTTTTCTGATATGCTCTGCTATTTTTTTTTTGACTTGAACAAAGTCTTCTGGGTTTAATCCCCTCGTCTTCATGTATTTCTGGTAGGATTTAGGATTAGAAAAGGTCCTTAGGTAGAGATCGAGGAATAGACCCCGTGGTCTTGCTCGCTAGGCGGGCATGGCCCCTTTCGGTTGACCTAGACTTAGGATTTCTTTCTCTTCTTTACTTTGCCAGTTACCCGAGCAGAATACTGATACCCATCTTCCTCGATCTCATTGTAGATGTCTGATATTTCCGAGAACGATCGTGAGGCCTTCAGTTATGGTGGGAAGAATGACTCCCTAAGCAGCGAGAAGACCCCTCCCATTGGTTGTGAGTCCGACGAGGGGGCCATATCCGTGGCCGGGCCTACGGTTCAGAGGCGTGTAACCGCCCCCATTGTTGACTTAACTGATTCCTCAAACGAGCAAGACTCCGGAGAGGAGAGTGTGACTGGCGGCTTCGCTGTTGGGCAAGGCCTCAACCAACGGGCAGCCAACGTTGATACTATGGCCGGACAAGTGAGGGCCGAACAAGGAGAAGTGGCCGGAGAGGCTTCGGATGCCGATGAGGCAGATGACGTGCCGCTTGCTCGGCGTTTTAAGAAGACGGGCCGAACTCAAGTGGAGGCCACGCTTGAGGGTGGTGCGGATGACCGGGATAACGTTCCCACTGCTCGTTGCTACAGCATGGTTGGAGGCTCCCAAGTGGAGGTCACACTTGAGGAGGTCGTTGAGGAGGCGGAGGAGGAAGAGGAAGAGCCCGACTAGTATGTTAATGCGGATGAGAGCCGATACGCCGCTCACTGGGCCACACTGGATACGGCGGACAAAGTGACCGCTTGGCTCGCATCCCTCGGTGTGGACCCTGCCTATTACCGGGCAAGTAAGATGGACGTAGCCACTGGGGTCAAGCTTTCCCGTGAGCAAGGGAACGAGCCTCTGTTTTTTGGCGACATTTTTTTATACTCTTAAACATGCACATAAGGCTTGATTGGCTGCTGCAAGATGGAGGATCATATCCCACAAATATAGCCACGGCCGTATGGGAACACTTTATTCAAATCGTAAATTAATATGACAAGCATCAGCGAAAACAAATAAAAACAAAAAGTTTTTTTACGAGTCTAGCCCTCCATTTTATTTAAAATAAAACAACTCCCCAAGTAATTGTGAGGTTCAGGGGGTGCGACCCAGCGCCAGCGCCCTTGGATAGGGGTGCGGCGTGCGTGCTGATGCGGGACACCACTACTCTCGTTCCACCCTCCCTTGTTTAGGGGAAGACGAAATCAAAAGTGCAAGAGGAGTGCTGTCTATGTTAGCACGTTGGAATGTGCCTCGGTTGCCTTGAGTGGATTTTATATCCAATATGGGAACTTATGGTTTCCCGCATCAAGTTATCCCTTGTTTAGGGGATACCAGTATATGGGAATGCATTACCCTTTCATTCCCATTTTCCCTTTTTAGGGAAAGCGGAAAAGTGCAAAAAATGATATTGCGACGCCCCCACTATGGATTTATTAAAAATAGCCTTATGGCCCATTCAAATTACTATGGGAGCTTTGGGTTTCCCGCATCAAGTTATCCCTTGTTTAGGGGATACCAGGATATGGGAATGCATCACTCCTCCATTCTCATATCTCCTTTTTTTAGGGGACAACGGGAAAGTGCAAAGAGGGAATGTTGCGAGGCCCCACTGAATCCGAAAGTTTTAGAGTCGCCATCTTTATTTTAAGGCAAATAAAGCAAAACCAAAGAAAAGAAAAATAAACCAGAGAAAAAGAAAACGGGTTCGGAGGCTAAGTTACGAGTTGGGAAGGTGCTAGGCACCCAACTCGCCCTTTCGGTCTCGAAAATGGTTTTTGGCTGAAGTATGCTTATTGTCATATTTATCTCGCAAATAAATAAGGTATTAAAGAGACAGGAAATTTAAACAAATACATTCATGGCTACATTATTCTGGACTCAAGCCCATTTCCTTACAATAATTACAAACATATTTAAGAATATTTTGCCATTGTAACGGCTCTTTTACAAAATATTTCATATTCTAATCCGGGCAGCACAACGAATTATATTGACTACATTGCGCCGGATTTAAATAACAATTTTAAAAATAAATAAATGACAGAAAAGTAAATAAATAAAATAAACGGCGCCCTTAAAGGTTTTACCTTTTAGAGCGGCGGTGTGCTCGCTCTGTCCTTCAGGGAGAGGGAGTCTTTTGTTGTTTGTTGTGTGGTTGTTGTTTTGATTTGGGCGAAATTTGTTTATTTATTTTCGAGAGTTTGGGCTTGTCAACTCAGCAGAGTGACTTATTTGGGTAGGTTTTGGCCTTTTTGGTTGGGCGGAACCTAGACTTGGTTTTTGACTTTTCGCTCGTTACTCGCGGAGTAACGGCCACTTACTGGGATTTTTGAATTTGGGAAGTGAGGTGGATACCTAACAACTAGGCTAGGGATCACTTATAACTTATGGGTTTTTATTTTGGCCGAGTTTGGACGGGGTTTGGAGACTCTAGGGGCTTCCACTCACCTATCTCGCACCTCTCGTACTATTTCTATCGGTAGAGCAACAGAGCTTCGCTGCGATTAAAAATCGCGGAGGAATTGAGCAACTGAAATGAGAAGCCGGAGGCTTCTATTTATAGTGAAGGCTGAGGACACACTGGGAATTCTTTGGTTTCTTCCTCCTGCATCAGCCACTTGTACAATGCGCTTCAAAGCTTGTACATTTTATATCTGAGAGAGTGCTACAGTAGAAGTCTCGGTGCCAACATTGCCATGCTTGGTGCGGCACCAAGCAGCCTTCCATCTTTCAATTTTTTGCACTTTCCCCCCCCCTGCAATTCACTGTTTCGCGCATCCAACTTTTCCTTTCGCATTTTTGACTCCTGTACTTGACATTTGTTAAGTTTTAACAGTTCTTGATATTTTATGTCAGTCACATACGAGAGTACGAAATTGGGGTGTCTGAGCCCCTCAACGATGGAGTCTACGGGTAACCCAAGGCTTACTAAGTAGACGAACATCGTTGATAAACGATAGACTCTCCAATTTCGTTCAATTAAGAACGGGAGAATGCAATTGGTAGCAGTTATAATGCACAGTTAACATGCTATCCAAACTTCATAACCTAGACATTTTTAGTCGGTTATAAAAAAGTTTTCGCAGTTTTAAGCAGGTATGAATTTAATGTGCTCTGATGGTCGGACCTACTAGTGTAGGCTGTCTACGTATTCCCCATTTAAAGGAAATCAGACCAAACGTAGTTCAGGCCAAAACCTAAACTACAACCAAGTGAGGATGTCATGTTCTTCGGGTCAAGCCCGATCGAGAACACAACGGAAAAATATTTTTGTGTTTTTCGAAAAAGTCGTATTCTTCCGGTCCGAAACCGTTGTCAAATACGGTATGAAGATTTGAATGTTTTTCGGCCACCACATTTCAACCGGTCAATACCTTGTCGTTGAAACGTGTTAAGAAGAGTTTTTAAAGTTGTGTCTGGCTGGTCGTTGCCTTGTTTCCAGACATAACCCAAAAACTTTCAGATATTCAGAAAACTGCACTCGACCGATAAAGATCCGTCGCCGAGCACGGCAAATTGATCACTCTTCAAGGATTTTCGAAAATTGTGATGTGGAAAACATTCTTTTTCCTTCCTTTTTTTTTCTCGCTCTTTGTTTTTTTTCAAATATTCCTCTTTTTTTGTGTTTTTGAAATATTCCTCTTTTTTTTTAAATCAAAACTCAATTTGAAAAAGAGTTTTTCTTTTATTTAAAAGCAAAACAAAGTTTTTTTTTAAGAAAAACTTTCCTAAGAAGGAAATTATTCTAAAGTCAAGGTAAGAATATTGTACCTGACTTACCTTTTGCGCCCGGGTGGTTGCCGCGGATTCGGCTGATCTTGGCATTTTTGCCACTCTTGCTGGGGAACTTATTCTCTCTTTTTTTTTATTGTTGTGATGGTCGTGCCTACCGAAATAGGCTGCATACGTATCCTTATCCAAAGAATCAGACCAAACGTAGTTCACCTCTGATGAGGATTTTATTCTTGCTCCTCTGCTGGGGATTTTATTCTTTGTTCTTTTCTTTTTCTTTTCTTTCTTTCTTTTTTTCTTTTTTGATTTTCTCTTTTTTTTTCTTTTGCTTTTAATCCGCTGGAGATGTTATTTCCTTTGTCCTTCGGTGAATGGTTGCCAATTTTGGTTAACAAGATTGACCTTATTAACTTTCCGTTAGGCTCAGGGACCATTTTGAAAACTTTGAAACTTGAGGATCAAAGTGTCGCAGCTTCAAACTTTGGAGGGGGAAAAGGGAAAATTCCCTTTTTCTCCCTTATAATGGACGGGAAAGTGAGGGAGAAGCCTACTGCTTCTCTTTCCTTCTTTTCTTCTTTCATTCTTTTCCTTTCTTCTTTTGCCATAGCCACTGTCCTCTGTTTCTTTTTTTTTTCTTTATCTTTGCTCCTTTTCTCAATTTTCTTCCGCCAATTTTAGTGTTTTACTTAGCAGATGACATCTTCTTCGCGATCCAGGAAGGGGAAGGCACCAATGCACCCAGAATCTGGCGAGAGGAGGAGAGAGCCTCCTCGCTTGGTCCGGAATAAGCTCATTTACCGGTATTCTACGAACGACTGGGGCAACCTTCTGCGGGATCGGAACACTCATGTGTCCAACCTCCCTCTGACTACTGTAAGATTTCTCTTTTTTCGAAATTTTCCTGGCTATGTTTCGAGATACGCTAAATTTACGCCTTGTTTGGGACTTTTGGAGCACTTTTGACTTTATTAGTAATGCATATGCATGTCCTATTTATGCCTAAATGATGTAATTAAATGATAATGTATGAAATTTATATGATTTATTTTTGCGATGCATGATTTGAACTAGTGGTCACTATTTGACCCTACTATACATGATTTATATTCTAAATACAAATGGGGCTATATGGTGCATGTTTTACACTAAATCACATTTTTGCATGCAATAGAATCGCGAAACGGAGTATTCGGAGTACAAATTAAATTTTTCCGAAACTCATTTCGGGCATATTTTCGGATAAAAACAGGACAAAATAGATATTTTTCATGCCCTTAGCTTTATTTTCTAAGCATGCAACTGCTGCAGGGATATAGTAAATGCCACAAAGATATTTATTTTGATGATTGGTGGTACTTTATCTTCTTCTTAGCGTACCCCTATGGCAGCTTATTGGACAAATGAAACACACATAATGGATGCATGAATTATTCTACTTGATGAGGATACAATGCAGAACAATTATAAGATGATGCATGAATGTTTTCACATTTTATTATATACATGGCAAATGCAGTTCTAATATGCATTTTATGATATCTAAGATGTAAAATTAATTATTTACATGCAAAATAAATTACACATGAAAATTGTTTTTTTTCTTTTTTTTTTTTTGTATTTTTGTAAAGAAACCTGCATGTAACATTATGATATAATGCAATATAATGTATATGATGCGATATGTTACACATGCAAAAATAAATTCACACGACCTAAAATAAAACTATCTGGGACATCTAAAATGTAATGGCACATATACTTTAAAGAAAGGGATTTTAAGAATACACCTTTGAATTAGAGTCGGCTTTTAGGTGATATCGAGCGGGAAAAATGGCCGAATCCTTATTCTTCTGGGTATACGCCTGCTGGCTGTTGAGCCCGTGCTCGTAGCCGTCTTTCATAGGCCTCCTTTTTTTTCTCGCGATCAGACGCATGAACAGCAGGATGTCGGATCACCAATATCAGGATACCGGGCAGGATTTTCACAATACAATGAACATTCTTGGTGCCACCATTGGGGGCTATGGTGCGGCACCAAGAAGCTTCTTGGTGGCACCATAGTTTTCCTACGCACCATCAACCTTTGTTTTCTTATTATTTGGACAACTTACCGAATGTCTTGTCCAGTTTGTCAATTCGCAGTATAAATTATGGCGGAAACGAGCTCAGTTCTTCACCGATTCATTTCATTCCCTCTTTCTAAATTCACCAGCTTTTGTCTCGCTTTCCATAGCCTTATTTAGCCACAATAAAACTTCTCGCATTTCTTATAAATGGCCGCCCGCATTCCTACGGCTCTGGAAATTGAGGTTTACGAAAATGCCCTGGATTTCTGGATCCTTTCTTTGCGATCTGACGAAAGGGATTTGTTCGAACATCTTTTCGGCTTTAGGTGCCTTCTATCCTGGCGAAATGTCATAATTAATTGGGACATGTTGAGGGGAGCCGCCAGGTTTTGGTCTCCTGAGGATCACTTGTTTAATTTTGGCATGAACGAGATGTGTCCCACATTCGAGGAGTTCTGTGCTATGCTTGGAGTGGCACCTACTCGCCAGATCGCGGTACCTGCCTACAGAAGGCGTCCGTACATGGCTATCCGGGAGCTCTTCAATTCTACCCGCCGCGCTACTCCAGGATTTTTCAATGGGGACTCTTTCAATTTGATGGTTCTTCCTGGAGCATTCACAGAATATATTGAAGATGACGTGGACTATCACCGGCGTGAGATTATGACACTTTCTCTGCTTAGTAGGGAGATATTTGATAGTTGGTCTACCCGGATTAGTAGATGAGCGGGTCATAGACTTAGCATTACAGGCTCGGGATCGCCGGCTGAACATTGTTCCGGTGATTTTGGCAGAGACTTTCACGGGCCTGACTGCTTTTGCTGCTGGGAATGAATTGTTCCCTACTGGTAGCCCTATTCTGATTCACATGTGGCTGGAAGAGCATTTCCTTTGGGTCCAGGCTCCCGTGCCGCTCGGAGTTCCTTATGATCCTTCCTTTTATGGAATGCGCGGGCATTTTCCCCAGACTAATTATTCTGATATTGACTGGACCGATCACTTTTATCGTCGGGGCTCAATGGATATAGTCTGGGTCGTTCGCCACTGGGAGATCCGGCTTTTTCTTCGTCATTCCGATGAGTACAGCCAAGTGGTCATGTTGGGTCTTTATCGGACTTCTTTTTACCAACCGGACCGGATCTTGCGGCAATTTGGAAGGGAGCAAGTGATCCCGGATACCTCCCGTCCTATATACATGGGAAGGGAGTTCACTGACGATCGTCTGGGTCCCACTATCCAGGGCATGTGGCTTAGAGATGCTGAAAGACTGGAGGTAGCATACCCATATTCTGATTATATGCTCCTATCCCTTGGGTATTTGGCATGGGTTATGGTAGCTGCTGAGGGGCCGTCTCGCGCCATCCGGCATGTACTGAGACATTTGCTGGGCCGTCATATAACCAATGGAGTGGATGTTCGCCTGCTGGAAGTAGGCGAGGATATTGATAGTTCAGGGTTGGTCGTTCCTCGGGCTCTGGAGGCAGAATTTCGACGGGTTCATGGCCTTAATACTCGGACGGCCCCTGGACCGGATACTGCGGGTCCCAGCAATACATCCCGCAGATTGAGTGATGTTGGTCAACAGCACAACCCATGGGAACAAGAAATGCCTGCTCCTCCTCCTCGGTGGTTGGGGACTGCGGCTTTGAGCGGGTGGTCGTGAGCCTCCGCGGGCTGAGGCTTGGCAAGAGCAGGGACAACCCTTGGGAACAAGAGATAGCTGCACCTCCTCCTCCTCCTGTATGGGGGGTCTCCAGAAATGAAATGATGAAGCGTGGCCGAGCAATACAGTAGCTCAAGAGACAACAAACGAACGAGATGCCGATGATGAAGAGGAGACACATCTGGTGGCTCCCATGCGATGAATCTAGGGCTTCTTCGCCTCGCTTGAAGGAGTATAGGCCGACTCGGTGGACGCGTAATTTCGCAGCGATAGACCGCTCGGGGCTAGGGCTGCAAGAAAATGAATTGTTTCTGGGGAAAACAAAGGGGGTATAGGCAGTATATAGATATGTACTATGCAAATAATGTATAATATAGACGTCTTAATAAGTATTCCTAAGTTACACCTTAGTACCTGTAAAATTATATTTTAGTGTTTTAATACGAGCTGCTTTGTCGTGGTTTTTCTCTTCTGTCAGTCGAGCCTCGATGTCTTTGAAGGCGGAGGTAGTCTGTGAGGGCTTCTAATAATGCTTTCCCTCTCTTATTTATTTTTTTTTATTATTTTTTTTTTATTATTATTATTTTTAAATCAATTTTTTTTGTCATTTTTTATATATATTTTTTGTGCTCTAATTTTTGCCTAGGCCGCCCTTTCGGGTTTTCAGCCTAGCGAGCCCTTATATTTTTTTTTAAATATTTTTTTTATATGCCCTAACTTTTTCCTAGACCGCCCTTTCGGGTTTTCAGCCTAGCGGACTGGAGAGGGAAGCATCAGCTGGATAGGATGGCTCAGGCGTAGTACCTTTTGAGTTTGTCGAGGTTGAAAGGCTGGACAAGGTCTTCCCCATCCTGGTTCGTGAGAAGCACGGCACCTCTGATCGGATCTCACTTAGCGATGTGCGGTCCCATCCAGAAGACTTCCATTTTCCCCTAGTATCAACATAACTAGGGGTTTTCTCAGCACGAGGTCTCCAACTTGGATATCACGGCTTTGACTTTTTATGGCTTCGGGCGTCGCCTTTGATATGCCGGGTATGCTCCAAGGCTAACAGCGTCGTTCATCAATAGGGCCGATTCTTCGTGCCGCCCTTTGACCCGATCAACTTGCGCTATATCGCTTCCTTCCTTCCATCATTACTCTCAATGATGGAATTTCCACCCTATTGGTAGTACCACTTCCATGCCATATGCCGGAAGAGTAGGGGTAGCCCCAATGGGTGTGCGGGCCTTGACGACGTACGGTAGCCAGGAGGGCTAGTGGCAATTTTACGGCCGGTCTCTTCTGTATCGGCCATTTTTCGATGATGTTCTCGAGGTTTTGTTGGTTGCTTCAACGGCACCATTGGCTTGTGGCCGGTAGGGGAAGATTTGTGTCTTTGGATCTTGAACTCGTCAACCCAGGCGGTTCACATCCCCCTTCAAAATGAGAGTCGTTGTCGAGATGATCTCGAAAGGTACCCGTAGCGGTATATGATATTGGCCCGAATAAATTCGGACACCTTTCGGGCATTTAAGACCTTGTAGGAAGAGGCTTCTACCCACTTTGAAATGTCGGCGGACGGCTACCGGGACATATTCATGGCCATTGGATCCCTGGGTGAATTTGGCCTATGGCGTCGATACCCCATGTTGAGAAGGGCCGAGGGGTGGAGTTGTATAGGGCGTGTGGGGGCACATGTTGTAGATTAGCAGCGTTGACATTTGTCGCAATGTCGCACTCCACCGAATCTGATACAATCGGTTCGGCGTACTCAATAGTACCCACTGTGGGATGACTTTCTTTGATAGCATATGGCCATTCATGTGGGGCCAAGGTACCACCATGTAGTTGATCCATAATTTGCTCGGCTTTGGCTGATTGACACATAGTAAGTTGAGGCCTTGATAATGCCTCTTATACGAACATTTGAGGTGGGAGGCCCATCTTCGCGGGAGACTCTTCCCCTTTTATCTAAGCCGGGAGGATAAATATTTTTTCTCGGAGGCAATTTAAGATGTCGGCATACCGGGGCTCGTGATGCGCTTCGAGGCTGCGTTGATTTTGAAACAAGTATCTGGGAGTGACCTTCTTCCCGACTATAAATGGTGAACTTTAGTTTCGGGAATTGGACTAGTGACGCCAGTGGCGGGCCGATTGATTCCTATCTCGTGGCAGTAATGGAATGAGATAGAACCAAATCGGGCGGCGGTTATTAACTTGGCATGATAGAGTTGCGGCAACAGGATCTGGGTCCTCCATCTTCCTTCAACTTGATTTATGATCGAGGAGAGTCTCTGTAGACTTCGAGATCTTTAGCTCCCCTTTGAGAGCTTCTTCAGGCCAGCAATACTGAGGCTTCATATTCGCCGTATTATTTGAACATTCGAACTCCAACCTTATAGCCCGGCGGAGTATGAGAGTCGGCCGGATCGATTGAGGATTCCTATGCCAAAGCCTCTTTTGTTTGCGGCTCAGTCAGAACATTTGCCAACGAGTGTCTGGTCAGTGATTTCCAGGATACCTTCATCTGGGAAACTAGGCTCAGTTGCATCTTCGGCCTTCAGGGGAAGATCGGCTAAGTGTCTGCGATGGCGCTTCCTTTGATAGACTTGAGTGTGACATAAGTTATGTCAAACTCGTTAAGAAGAAAAGACCACTTGGCCGGCTCGGACTGCAGAAGTATTTATGAAGTTTGATGGACCTTCCACGGAGATAGGTTTTGAGCCTCACGAGTGGCGGACTAGGCCTAGGTGCAGCTTTTTTCGGCGCCGAATAATTTAGCTCTCTTCCCTGTAACTTCCTACTTATGAAATATATGGCATTTTCAATGTAGGAATCTTCTTTCTCTTCGGCGAGCATAGCCCCTACTGATGTGTCTGTGACGGTCAAGTATATGAGGAGAGGTTTATGTGTATGGGGTGGAGCTAGCACAGGGGGATTGGTAAGGTAGGCTTTTATTTTCTCGAAGGCTAGCCGGCACTTCGCGTCCCAGACTTGGTTGGTATTCTTTTTAAGAGTTTAAAGAGGGCTCAGGTGGTAGTCGGTATGCCCGATGAAATGGCGATGTCTTGCCGGCCTAGAAAACCTTTGACTTTAGTAGGAGTTTTTAAATGGCATTTCTAGGATGGCTTTGATCTTTCTTTGGTTCGATCTCGATGCATTGCTCGATTACTAAGAATCCCAGGACCTTACCTCTGGTAACCCCGAATGTACACTTGGTGGGGTTAAGCTTCATCTGGTGCTTTCTGAGTCTTTCAAAGAATTTTCGAAGATCTTTAATGTGAGCACCGTTGGCGTCGCTGGAATGCACGATCATATCGTCAACATAAACCTCCATCTCTTTGTGGATCATGTCGTGGAAGAGGGTGGTGGCAGCCCTCTGGTAAGTGGCTCCGACATTCTTTAATCCAAATGGCATGACAGTGTAACAGTAAGTTCCCCAGGGAGTGGTGAATGAGGTCATCTCACGATCTTCTGCGCCATTTTGATTTGGTTGTAGCCCGACATGCCGTCAACGAAGGATCGGACTTTGTGAGCGGCGGCATCTACCACAATATCAATGTTGGGCGGGGAAGTCATCTTTGGGCGTGCTTTGTTGAGGTCGTAAATCTGCACGTATTACGACTTTCCCCGTTGGGCTTGGGAGCGGTCACTATGTTGGAGACGGCCAGTCGGGTATTCAACTACCCAAAGGAAGTTGACGCATTGTATGCGCTTAATTTGTTTCATGATTTCTTCTTTGACTTGTAGTGACCATTCGCTTGATGCGGCGGAGCTTGTTTGGCTAGGCGAGCATCCAGGGTATGTGGGAATCCGGTGCTCGACTATAAACTGATCTAGGCGGGCATATCTTCGTAGGACCGGGCAAAGATGTCTGAATTCTTTGAGGATATCAATAAGTGCCTTTCTTTCTCGGACCTTGGAGGTAGCGCCGATTCGATTTCTTTGACTTCATTGTCGACCCAGGTTGATGGTGGACAAGTCTTCAGATTGGCTGGCGGTGAATGACTTTGTTCACACTCGTATTCGATCCGACTTTGCAAGCTCAAGTAGATAATTTTTATCTTTTGGGTCCATTTTATTAAATGACTTATTATCATAATTATTATTATTTAATGCGTCTTTTAAAGTAGGTGCAACTAAGGAATAAGCAAAGACATCCATATTATTATTAAAAGCACATTGTACAGGGGTCATTACATTGTTGAGAACCTAGGGTTTAAGATCCTTAACTATAGGTAGCGGATTGGTAGATGACCCATCCGTAAAGCTAGGGAAAGGATTGGGGATAGTATATCAGAAGCGGTCTACCAAGTGCGGGTGTCGGGAGGCGGACCGTCGTGGTGTACCAGTGCAGAGGCTTATTAGAAAGAGACTCGAACTTCGGCGAGGGAGCTTTTCATGTCGGTGCCTTTGTCTATCATACCCAATTTGTCTCCTAGGCGATCATCATCTAGCGAGGGCAAAGCATAATCATCTTGGTCTATAGACCAAGTATTTTCAAGTGACAGCCAGTCTTATAAGCGGTCTACTACGGAGGGGCTCGAGGTAACTGTTCCATATCATCGAGAGAGAGAATCTTGACATTATCAAAGACTTCCCAACCAAGGCACCTTTTCCCATTTTGGTCTATCCAGGGTTCGGGAAACATGAGATAGGCTTCAGTTTCCCCCTTACGTACAAAGTAATCATTCAAGGTTTTTCTATAGGGTTGGAGAGGGGGATATTATTCATAAGGGCGCTTTTCTCTTTACGCCTTCCTTTTCTCACGTTTACGTTTCATATTGCGGCTATTTAATTTGGAGTAGGCGTGTATCCTAGGCAGAAAGGAGGGATACATTCCTTAAGTTCATCTTGGACTAAATTGACTAGCCCTTGTGATTTACTGAGAGACCTAGACCGGGCATATAATTCATTTTCGGGAACATGTTTTAAAGGGACCATGTTTCCTAGAGAAGTGACTTTCTTTCCAATGATGGGTTTCGGCCATATTCATAAGGCGTTGATCACGGCGGCAGGGGATAACCTCAAAGCCACTTAGAAAAATACCGGCGTCCTCGTGTTACATCTCGAGGATTGGGATATCCTCGCTTTCCTTATTCTCCACGATCTTATCGGCCAAAATAATTACTATGTGGTCATCGTGGATGAATTTGACTTCACCAGTGTAATGAAGAGCTACTCCCTTTACCCATGAATCCAGGGCGTCCCAACAAGGCTAAAGGTAGTTGGAATATTCGGGACTTGGAACTCAAGCGGCATGTTTAAGGGCCCAACGGTTAACATTAGAGTGACTACCCCAAGACACACATCGGTGTTGTCTTGTCTGCCTGCTTGTCTGCCCGAGGAAGGAGTGAGTTCGATATCTTTATCCCCGGCTTGGTTAATGTCGCGAGGACATACATTAAGTGAAGACCCATTATCTATCAAAACTCGGG